>QLON01000673.1:0-33709 GCA_003313675.1 Termitomyces heimii | reverse complement strand
CCATCTCCACCATGGCTGTCATGTCGACAACGTTCTCCATAGCATGAAGCCTCGCTCAAATCGTCTCCACCGTCTCCACCGTCTCCACCATGCCCACCATCACCCCCGTCACCAGCACTTCCACCATCACCACCGCTTCTTGTATCACCACCATTTCCTCCGTGACCCCCATTTCCACCATGCCCACCGTTTCCCCCGTCACCACCATCACCAGCATCGCCGCCATGACCTCCATTTCCACCGCGTCCACCATGATCATCGTCGCCTCTATCATCCTCTGGATAATGATGGTGATGGAAACGTCCGTGTCGGTCTTCATCATGGGACCAGCGATGACCGCGATGGAAAGGTCTGTAGCTCCTGTTACTGGATCTCTCTCTACTCGTATCGTGGTTGTCTCGAAAACGTGATCTACCACGACTTCTAGATCTCCCGCGACTTCTAGATCTCCCGCGACTTCTAGACCTATTCCGGCTTCTTGACCTAGACCAACTGCCGTGTCGATGACCATGGTGGTGCTGATCATCATCGTCATGCTTGCCATAGCGAGAATGCGAGCCACTGTGACCTCGAGACTTCGAACGGTTGCCTTTGAGGTGGTCGCCATAAGGTTTATCGTCATATTCGTTACATTCTAGAAGGGTCCTGAGGCTCAATGGACCTCGGGTATCGACAGCGTCACTGGAAAAAGCAAGGATATGGTTTGGAAAACGCGTAACCTGATCATTGCAGACGTCACTGTGTTGTCCCTCTTTGTAAAGAATGCATTGCGTCAAGAGGTAATCCAGGACGCGGCGGTTAACGTCTTTGCCACAGTGAGTATAGTCTCTCCTAAGGTGATCCCGTGATGTATGGGGGTCCGAGAAAGGCACACCCAGGATAAAGCACTGAATGTGGTTTTGATGATCGAAGTTGTAACCCTACATAGCACGCGTTGAGCGATTCGCGGTAAAAGAGGGAAGAACACGCACGAAAAGGGTGACAACTGGGCGTGCGAGAAAAAGGAATGGAAGGAGTTTGGAAAGAAGAGGCATCGTGGTTGGAAGTTCATTCTGTGGTCGAGTTATATACAAGATCACATCTGAGACATTAAAACTAACTCTTGAATTCCTTTTCGGGAAATCTGTGACGTCGCACGTCCTTTTGTAAACGACATCCAATATCTTGCAGCATGGGTATAAAAGGCCTCACCGGACTCATTTCTGAGCTGGCGCCGGCTGCAATCAAAGAACACGACATCAAGACCCTCTTTGGTCGCAAAGTCGCTATTGACGCCTCTATGTCGATATACCAATTCTTGATCGCTGTCCGACAGAAGGACGGCGAGATGCTCACCAATGATGCGGGCGAGACAACGAGTCACCTTATGGGATTCTTCTATAGGACCATTCGTATCGCTGAGAATGGAATCAAGCCAGCGTACGTTTTCGATGGGAAGCCGCCCGAGATGAAGAAAGGAGTCGTTCGTGTTTCCTGTTTCTAAATTCAATTAAAAATGGCAAATCGACGCGTCGTCCAGTTATCTAAACGATTTGAAAGGCGCGAAGAGGCTAAGGAGGAGGGAGAAGAAGCCAAAGAAACTGGCACTACCGAGGATATCGACAGGTTTTCGCGTCGGACTGTGAAAGTTACAAAAGAACACAATGAAGAGTGTCGGAAACTGCTCAAGCTCATGGGTATACCTGTTATTGTGGTACGCGTACTGCCATTCATGCATGTCTGTATCTAAGTTCTTCGTAGGCTCCGTCAGAAGCTGAAGCTCAATGTGCAGAACTCGCGCGAGGGGGAAAGGTAAGTGTTTCATCGCGTCTACTAAACAATTTAACGCGTTCGTAGGTCTATGCTGCAGGCTCAGAAGATATGGATACCCTAACCTTTGCTACGCCAATTCTCTTCCGCCATCTTACCTTTTCCGAGGCGAAAAAACAGCCCATAAGTGAGATTAACCTCGAAGCTGCACTCAACGGTCTGAAAATGGACATGAGTCAGGTTCGCGCTGTTTTGTGACCTTTGGAGTTGGTTTGATAACAACGTTAACCAGTTTATTGACCTATGTATCCTCCTTGGGTGTGATTACCTCGAGCCTATCAAAGGCATTGGTCCTAAGACAGCGCTCAAGCTCATTAGGGAGTATAAGGACCTCAAAGGTGTCGTTGCGCATCTCCGTGAAAAGTACTCTCTCTCCTGCCTCCCACATTCCTCACTCATTTTGACAAAAATAGAGAGGCAGAGAAAGCAGCTGCCGCTAAGTCGGAGGAAGAATCAGAAGAAGAACCCGTGGCTACATCAGACGCTGAACAGCCTGATAACTCGGGTGTCGAGGAACCGACCAAGCCTAAGCCCAAGAAAAAATCGACTAAAGGAAAGGGCAAGGGTGGTGTGAAGATACCAGAGGATTGGCCTTGGGAGCAGGCGAAGGAATTGTTCTTAAAGCCTGAAGTATTGCCTGCAGATCAGGTCGAGGTGCGTCCCTTTCATCTTGTTCTCATGAATGTGGCTGAAGATAGGGTACAGCTTGAGTGGAAGAACCCCGACATTGAGGGGCTAGTGCAATTCTTGGTTACTGAAAAAGGGTTTAGGTATGACGTTTCCCCATTCGTCTTCTCAAATTTACGTTGATGCGTCCTGGGTATAGTGAGGAGAGAGTGCGCAAAGGTGCGGAAAAGCTACAAAAGTCCTTGAATAGTAAACAGCAGGGACGGCTTGATGGCTTCTTCTCAGTGAAGCCGAAGGAAAAAATAGATTCAAAGAAAGATACGAAGGTAAAGGCGGATAATAAAGGGAGAATCACGAAGCGGAAGGTATATCTCAATATCAATACTATGGTTTCCTAGAAGCCGAACTGAACGATTGTTTAGGGTGATGACAAGGCTGAGTCAAATACGAAGGCGAAGAAAGCAAAAAAGTAATCTGCTTAGATTGGTTGAGGAGCCATCTGTATTTTATATGTCTGTACACTATCCTTTTGATTTTCATGTTGCAATCCAATCATGTATGCTCCGGATTGCGAACAAGTTATTGAAACAAGTGCTCATTGTTACTGTGTCATTTCATTGATAACACCTAAGTTAGGAGATACTAGCTCGATCATAGAATATGCCTCGGTAGACCTAGGTATAAAATCAAGTCAATCGGTTTTTATGAGTTGAGAATGCGTAAATTCACAAGTCAGTTTGCGCGGATTCCCAACATTTCTATCTGAGGTGGCACTTACATAAGCCCATATGAATACAACCATTGAGTCGCTTTTTGGTCCTCCTTCCGAACCAATTGATATTCCTGCTTTCATACAAGCTGCGACTGCTATTCCCGCCGGAGATAATAACGCTGGAGAGCCTTTGTCAGTAGCAGATGAATGTGATGTTTCTGACATCCGTGACGACTTGTCCAAAACATGGAACAGCCCTCGTCTCTCAGCCTATCTTTCCAATAATCATGGTCAACTTCTCATTGCCCTAAATTCTACCACAAAAGCTGCCAGAACCAAGCGCAAAGCCCAGCTACTAGATTCGTTGGATCTTCCACCAGACATTGTGGCACTGCAAGATCATCTTGGTGCCGTAAAGCTTAGCTGTTGGAAGTGTGTAAATTGATAATCACAGGACATTGTTTCTTATCTCAATCAGCCTCTCGTCAGATGCCTCTACATTTATTCGATACTCCAGAATCCCTGATCAGAATGTCCTTACACAAACAGTGCGCAATATGCTGTCGCTGATTCCATATGCCTTACCACCTCGACAGAAATCCGCACCTGAACCCTCTGCACGTTTACCAAAAGACCAAAACGCAATTATTACCGTAACGGTTTATATCAGGTCAACTTGGAGTTTTGGGTACATCAATCGATCTTCTCAACATGCCCTCCTTTCTTCACAAACGCTTGGAGATATTTTTCGGGTTATACCATGCATATCCAATGAGATTATTGCCAACGATGCACACAATGGTGATTCTCAGAGACACGGAGAGAGTGAGGGCTGTGTTGTCTGCATTGGTAACACTGTTTACGGTGACGGTTACAGTGAAGATGACTATGCTCAGTATGATGTTTACTTCATATCTACCAATGTAGCTGAAGTTTGATAGGAAACTTTTGAAACACCTACAAACGATCTCCAAGAATGGACCTGATTTCCTCAAGGCTACAACGTCCATCTTTGAAACTCCTTTGTCCTCTCTCAAGCTTCAAGTCAACCAACCATACTGGCTCCTTCATAAAGGTAACTGTGAGCACTTTCTCGTTGTAGATCAAATAAGGTATGTTCTTGTTCTCTTACGTGGTTCAAAGTCCATTTAATTCATGATTTTCGAGGCTTCAACATGCCATCGACTCGCCATCAGGTTATCCATTAACTCTGCAGATCACGCCGTCTCTCCTCGACCTTTGCCGAGCATGTGCTAAAGTACCCGCCGCTGTCTCGATTGTTGGTGACATTAGATTGGGTGAAAGTCCGTGTCTCTTGTGTGCGTCTTGCTGGAGGCACATGGGAGATGCATCTGATCCCAGTGTTAAAGTTAAGCAGCTCCCGAAATACGTATTGGGATGGTAATTGGTCTTGTACAGTCCTTATGTATCCTACTCTAATAATAATATCTATTCCCAAGTCAAAATGAGTACATGCTTTGAGATCATATCCGTGAAGTCATGGCATCAAATACATCAGAACGTGGGTAAAACAGTGAAGTGAAATAAACTCAACGCTATGACACTGCCACTGTCTACAACTGAGGTTGTTAGTTCTCTTGAACAGTACAGCGATGTTGTCTCATGGATCAACGACGTACTCGACACGTCCGAGGAAGGCGACGAGACGAACAGCCCTGCTACAACAGAGTTGACCGACCTTGACGAACGCATCACTCAACTCCTAGCCACACTCGACATAGTCTGCGAAGACACCTCTTCTGAACTTGAGCGCACCATCAATGAGGTGTCTCGTGGAGTTCCGCGCCTCACGTATGATCTTCATTTCATGAAGGACAGCGCAATGACCTTGCAAGCGTCGCTGGAAAATGTTTTGCAGAAGTCAAAGGACGCAGTCCCAGATTCAACAAGCGCTGCTCTAGAACACCTACGTCATTTAGACATGATCAAAAAGAGGATGGAAGCAACGAGGGATGCCTTGAAGGAGGCTGAAAGCTGGAGTTCCCTAGAGCTTGAAGTCACTTCGTTGCTGGGCGAGCGTAATTATGCCAAGGCTGCAGAGAGGTTGTCTGAAGCCAGTAGGAGCATGATCGTATTTCAAAACACACCTGAGTACGAGCCACGGCGTACTTTGATGGTCAATCTCCAAAATCAGCTCGAGGCCTCACTTAGCTCTGCCTTGGTCGCATCAATCAACTCCCAAGATGTTGCTCTTTGTCGAGATTACTTTTCTATATTCTCTCATATCCAGAGGGAGTCAGAATTCCGAAACTACTACAATGCATCACGTCGCGGATCCGTTGTTTCTCTATGGAATGACGTTTCACTGGTCGACTGTGATTCAACTCCCTCAGTTACACCTTCTGAACATTTTAACGAGTTCTTATCAAGGTTTTATACAGCATTCTTGTCTCTCATCAACTTGGAGCGCATCTCAATACCAGCAATTTTCCCAGATCCAGTACTCACATTGTCAGCATTTATATCTTCAATTCTGTCTTCCCTTCAACCCACCTTCCCTCAACGACTTTCTTCTCTCTCTTCGCACTATGGAGAGGCAGCCCTGCCCCAGCTTATCATCGCGTTACGGGCCACGGAGGAATTTGCTGCAAGTGTTGAAAAGGTCATTGAGAATTTGAGTCATCTGCTTTCGCCTCCTGCACTGGGTAGAACTGTTCAAGATGCTCCCACAACCCCTCGGTCACATGCACTACGACGATCAATGCGCATGTCCATCTCTTGGAGGGCAGGCGTCAACGTACCGTCGGCACCCTCAAAAGCTCTTCTATCGGACGGGATGGAATGGTATCAAGAGTTATTTCAACCTTTTCTTGATTATCAAACCGACTACGGTTCATTGGAGAGGCGTCTACTGGAAAGCGCTCTTCAGAAAATTCTCACAAACGATGAGAAGGTACCAGACTCTGATCGAGCACGCCTACTACGAGAAAGATCTATGGATGTCACTGCCGTTGCAGAAGAGAGTTTGACGCGTTGTATTGCCTTTACACACGGATATGGATCTGTTGGCCTTGTATTTGCCTTGGATAACTTCTTTCAATCCTTTATCGACGTTTGGACTGCAGATGTGCGCTTGGAGACACGGCATTCAACGTCTCAACCAAAGTATCTCAGCTCGGGTGATGATTTGTCGGACATGGACTACTCCTCTCAAGACTGGTCTGATTTTCAGTTATCGTTGCATCTGTTATCCTCTGCTCGGGCGGTCTATGAACGCCTGCTTGCATTCGAAGCGAAGCTGCGATCCAGTCTAATACAGACTGCGACACGCTTCCGTTTGGCTCGTAATGATTCGTCGATTGCACCCTCCAGAGGTCAAAGTCAACTTTTGGAACAATCAACTCTCAACTCGACAGACCTTCATGCTCTGCTGACCAGCGTTGAAGCGGACGCACAGTCTCGCGAGTCCACTATGCATTCCTCACGACAAATCCAAGTCTCAGCCGGTACTCCTGAACCTCTACTGGTCGGTGGACGGAAAGCTGTTTTCACATTTGCAAGCTCTTGTCAGATAGCTCTGCAAGGAACCATCCTATCACCTTTGCGCAAGCATCTTGCGACATATGCTTCGCTGCCACTGTGGAATGCTCCAGGTGACCCCAAGGCCAAACATACAATGACAGCAAATGATCTTCAAATGCCGAATTTCTCCCTTTCACCGAGTGACACTGTACAAAGGGTCGCAGAGGGCCTGCTAAACCTCCCACGCCTGTTCGAAGTCTACGCAGATGACGACGCTCTTGCGTTCTCGCTGCATACACTACCCCATATTGATACTGAGACGGTCAAGGGGCTCGCTGAGCAGATGTCATCTGAGGCTTTTGCACAGCCCACGCATATGCGACGTTCCTCTCTATCTGCGGCGAAGGCCACCCCTTTGGACCCAGATACCGTGTCCTCTACATGGCTTTCTTCCCTTGGTCATTCTCTTCTCGAACACCTGGTTACGACGATATTACCCAGTATATCGTCTTTGTCTCCAGTGGGTGCAGCACAACTTGCATCAGACCTGGAGTATCTGTCAAACATTGTACGCGCTATCAACGTAGAATTTCCGGAGCTCGATAGATGGAGAGAACTCATGGATTTGGATGATGATGAAGGGAGACAGAGACTTTCCGAGGCAAAAGATGTTGCCCATCCGTTTGAGCTTGTGGCGAGACTTCGTCGATGGGAGAAATGATCATTCTTTGTGTCAATATTCTGCGGAATTATTTTATATCGACCCAAAGGACCCTGCTTTCTTGGGACTGAAGTTGAATTGATATGTGTTTCATAATCGTGCAGTAACTTTAAGACACGCGAGGCACGCGTTGCTTAATTAGTCATCTGATTACCAAAGAAGGCGTCCTTAATATTGTTGGAGGTTTTGTTCATTCAGTTCTCGATACTTACATCAATGGCTTCAGCCTCTGGTACGTTAAAGAAAAGGCTTCTAAGTATCAACAGCGCTGAGTTTGCTGAACAGCCATTGGAAAATTATCGCGAGAAGAGTTCCGTCGTCAAAAAGATTTGGATGCCGCCCGTAAGGCTGGTACCGCACCTGCTGCGCTAGATGAAGAGGGCAAACCTATCAACCCTCATATTCCTCGTATGTATCTATCTTCATGAGCTCCTTTGCGCATTCCTGCTGAGACTATATCAGAGTACATATCCCAGGCTCCGTGGTATCTCGACACCGGTGCTCCCTCCCTGAGCCATCAACGTAGACAAGACAATGACGACTCTGCAAGCAAACTCAGCGAATGGTACGACCGAGGAGCGAAAGCTGGTCCTGCAGCTAAGAAATACCGCAAGGGTGCCTGCGAGAATTGCGGAGCAATGACTCACAAAAAAGTGGACTGTCTCGAACGACCACGAAAAAAGGGAGCTAAATATACGAACGACAATATCCAGGCAGACGAAATTGTTCAGGAAATCGCTGTAGGCTATGCTGCCAAACGAGATCGGTGGAATGGATACGATCCTGCAGAGCACAAGGCAATATACGAAGAGTATGCTGCAGTCGATGCAGCTCGGCAGAAGCTGAGGGAGGAAGAGATTGATAACCAAACAACAACAGATCTGGCTGCTGTGCGGAAGGTTGCAAAAGCTGGCAAGGGTGATGGGAAAGAACGAGACGCGGATTTTGGTTCCAGTGACGAGGAGGATGCCGACGAAGACAAGTATGCGGATGCGGCTGACGCAGTTGGGCAAAAACTTGATGCAAAAACACGGATAACAGTCCGAAATCTTCGAATTCGAGAGGATACCGCGAAGTATCTGATCAATTTGGACCCAGACAGCGCATACTACGATCCCAAAACCCGATCTATGCGTGATGCACCCAACAAAAATATACCACCAGAAGAAGTACGCTTCCCATCGCTCTTTTCTTTCTTTTTAGTTTATTGACAATTTTTGGGCAGGCGCGATTCGCTGGTGATAACTTCTTTCGTTACTCCGGTGAAGCACCGGAGGTTCAAAATTTACAGCTATTCGCCTGGCAAGCGGCTGCACGAGGCAATGACGTCCATTTGAATGCCAACCCTACACAAGGCGAACTTTTGCACCAAGAATTTAAGCAAAAGAAAGAAGAGCTGAAGGATATTTCGAAAATCAGTATTCTGGCAAAATATGGAGGAGCTCAATACTTGGAATCAGCTCCCAAAGAGCTCATACAGGGACAAACAGAAAACTACGTAGAGTATTCTCGGACTGGCCAAGTGATCAAAGGTCGGGAAAAGGCCAAGACAAGGTCGAAGTATCCTGAAGATGGTAAGTCTGCCCCTGTATTACCTGTCTGCCGAGCTGAACGTAGTTTCAGTGTTCGTCAATAACCACACAGCTATCTGGGGTTCATGGTACGACCCGTCAACGGCGGCGTGGGGATATGCATGTTGTCATTCTATCGTCCATCTATCCTACTGTTCAGGATTGGCTGGTATCGAAGCAACCCAAGCTTCTAGTGCCCAACATCTACTTGCGTCTGCCTCAACCAGTCAATCAATGCCGATTTCTTCCAATAAACTTCTGATCAACAAAGAGGATGAAGCTGTTCCGCATAGTGAACAAAATTACTCAAAGAAGAGAGTTGGGGAAGGAGATGTCAAACTTGACAAGGATCGTTTGATGCAGGCCATACTTGAAGAGAAAAAGAGGAAACTGGGAGAAGATTCGAACGATAAGACGGGAAAAAAGAGGAGAGGTGCATTGGAGTCATCTAGCCATGATGTGACGGAAGAGGAGCTAGGTGCGTGTTACTCCCCTTTGCAACTCTATTTGTGCTCTTCATTCCTTACTTTTCTAGAGGCTTACCGTATGACCCGTCGGATGGCAGAAGATCCCATGGCCAACTATATCGACTCGGAAAATCTATAATCTATTCTTTCAATTACGTTGTATTACTATTTTGCATGAGTGTATCTATAATACCAAGTTATTGTTTTGCAGTCTCTGAAAGTCGAGATCACGGACACAAGCGTCCTTTTTAGGAACGTGTCTATTTGACCATATTTATCTTCCAATCAACTTGTGTGCGGGGAACATGGTACATGCAACTCATCTTTCCTAAAACATGTTGATATGAGACGATCACGCATGTCGCTTTCACCTGCTCCCGCACTCTTTGTTGGACTTGGGGCTCGCATAGCATTGGACTACTTTATGCGCTCAGGAGAAGCCACTGTCAGAGACCTTGTCTTGATCGGTGTATGGCAGGGAGTTGGCCTTCACTATGCTTCTAAAATTACCGCCCTAGCAATCCTTGTAGGCTTCGCCATTGCCGCCAATCTCTTTATCGAGTTTAATTTCATCAACGACATCACTAGAACCGTGACGACCCTCTTCGGCATTGCGCTGGGCGTACTATGCACGGAATGTCTCTCGCAGGTCTTTGGTTCCAAGGATGATCACGAGCGGCGGAGAAAAAAGAAATCTATAGCTATGGATGATCATGCGCTGCAACGAGACCGTAAAGTGCAGTCTCACAACAGTGTGGAGAGGGATGGAAATGATGCCAGATATCGTGCACTCCGCGAGACTGTGCACGCGATCTCTGACATCACGTCAGTAGGCTCACAATCAGATATGATTGGTCCTAGTGCTTCGTTGTCGCCTTTGGAAATTGAAATTAAAACTCTTAGAGCTCGTGCAGCGTTGGCGGATAGCGAACGCCGACGCTGCAAAGAGGAAAGGAAGTGGGCCATTTCTCAAGGCAACCTAGCTCGAGCCTCTCAAATGAAGTCGCAAGCGAAGCATTACACTACTCTGATGCAGAAATTCAATATGGAGGCAGATGCCAAAATTCTTCAAGGTGAATATTATTACAGTCCTCGCTCTCCCTTTTGATCTACAAGCTCTCATTCTAGCACCTAATTTCCGCACACGTCACATTACTCCTCAAGAAACTAAGCCATTCAAATTTCCAACTAGATCTCGTCGAGAACTGGTCAATGGCCAACCAACTGCAACTGAGCAAGAATCCGACTTTCCCTCCAAAGTACCATCTCGACGCAGTCGAGAACCATCTAGCGGCCTACAAAATGGACAGGATCCGAGATCATCCTCATCCAAGCAGTCGGCCTGGCCAATACGATACTCATCCAGCAGCCAACCGAACGGTCAGGTTCGTCACGGTAGTCCATCAGAAGCGAGATGCCTCTCCAAACAACTTCGCTCGTGAAATATTCAAAGACAAGTGTGAGTACCCATATCTCATTAGAAAAAATTCTTAATTGACTAGAAGACTTAGTCTTTACGATTTGATTTATTCAGCATGAATTGGCTTTCATCCTCAGGGTGTGTTACATACAGCGTTTTGTAAAAATTACACAGATCTCTATCCCACGTCGGGCTGGTGAAATGGTCCGAGTGTGGTCCTTTGAATGTATTGGATGGACCGACAAACTTTTAGACAGCATACTACAAAGCTTTGGGTGTGCCCTGCCACATAGGGTAATCATTAAATCGGACTATATATTTGGAATGTAGGAATATACTCTTTTAAAGGATATTCAAGTTCTGTACCAGAAAGCATTGGAAGACAGAAGCAGATTTAGTGACAATAAAAAACTATGCCAGTGTACAAGGAGGATGGTACAGGCGATGCAGTCAAGATAGCGAAAGTACGGACATAAAGAAAAATACAGTGTAAACAAGAACAGAGTTAACAATAGATATGCTTCCATAGAAGCCTTGTAAAGGACCACGAATGCTCATCGATGAGACTTTCCGTTCGTCCTGACCAATGAATTCGGGCCGGATGAGGTCCCATTCGACTTTGACGACGAACCGGCACTCATACGCGGTTTCTTTTGAGCGCTACTGTCCGACTGTGCTCTAGGAGCACCCTCTTTCATGACCATCTTCGCATGGATCTCCTCAAGCTTGGAAGCCTTGACTTTCTTGGGCCAGAAAAGAGTCACGAATCTAGGGGGTCAACAATGAGGATTATAAATTACTGGGCAACCAGCAGATACCACGTACGTCCATAAATGACGCCGCCATCGTTCTCTATCTTCTCCAGCTGCTTGTTTTGCACTCAACACGAGTTCTATGCGACGCCCAATTGCAGCAAGAGAGTCCTTAAGAATGGCAACTTTATCATCCCTAGGCATATCTTCGCCCGACAATTTTAATTGCTTCTGCAAAATAATGTTCAGAGAAAGCTCAACAAAGTACAATCAACTAGGGCAGTTACCAATTGCTTCTTGACGGGTCTTAGCTCTTCCTTTGTCGCTGCCTCATCCATCGAGGGACTAACACAGGTCCATAAATTACGGCTATCAAAAGACCAGAGCATAAACAACGTACCATTCATCGGACGACTCAGAGTCAGTGAACGTTGGCGTTGGTCGCCGCTTTCGTTTTCGATTACTGGTGTCTTCCACAGACGCCACTGCCTCACTCTCCGCCCGACGTTTCAGAGCACCATTATACGAAGACGTTGATGCTACGGCTGTTGGTGGAGGAGACGCAGATGGCTTTAGCTGGCCTCGACTCCGGAGAGAAGTCTCGTACGATCGTAGCTTCTCGTCATGTTCCCTCAGCAGCCCCAATAAGAAATCACCTCGTCTTACAAGGTGGATCGCATTCGGTATTGGCCGACTGGCCGAGTCTTCGCCCTTCTTTCCCTCTTCTAAGAAGAATTTGCCCTCTAGGCCGAGCTTCCAATCCTTTTGCATCGTCTCCCAATTACCGAAGCCGTGTAGATAAGCACCGACTAGGAGCATGGAGTCGTCGTGAGGTCCCCATCGTCCCGACCAGTTCAGCGTTGGTCTTATGTTGTCCATCGGGAGCGACCACTTGTAGGGATCATCGAAGTCGCTCAGAATATTATACAGGATCTGAAGATCGCGATGCCGGGAAAGGACTGTTTCTGCGTTGATATTACCCACACCACGGCACGTAACCAATACTGCCTTGCTTTTTTGGGCATTAGTCAATGTCTCACCCGCAGCAAGACGCGAACGTTTCTGATCTTCGCTTTCCTTCACGGCCTGTGCACATATCTCGAGAATCTCGTCCGCAACATCAAGCATCATGCCTCGGTTCTTGTCCTGGAGTTTAGCATCGTTGACCTATCAAAGTGGTAAGTGACAACATAACCTAGAAATAATAAGAACGTACAATGACATCATAGCGTTGCCTGATATCCCCCCAGCGTTGCAAGCTCCTAATGAGAACGCGAACATCCCGCTCCTTCAGCTCCATCGCTTTCTGGGAAGCAGATTTCCTAGTAGGACCAGGCGTCTTTGGCTTTTTTGGAGCTGCTGCTGTTGCTGGTTGATCAACGTCCATGCCCTCGTAAGACACAGGCGCATGTGTTCGCTTCCGATCTCGGGACTCTTGTGCTGCCAGTTCTTCGACTTTGCGCTGCTCTTCTTCTTGCTCAAACCTTTCACGCTCCTCGAGAGGGATAATATCCTCCCAGTTCATGTCATTCTTGATGTCACTGACAGCTGCAAACTGTGCCAAGAAGCCTTGTCCACCAAGCGAAGCGCCACCATCACCAGCCGCAGCCATTGTCTCGTGATCCTCGGCGCGGTTGAGAATGTCATCAAGATCCATCTCATCAAGCTTCTTGCTTTGTTGAGTATCATCCTTATCAAACCTGTGGCCAAGGTTTGAATATGCGAAGAAAAATAATCATGAGAGAACGTTACATCTTGGAGGCACCGTATTTCAAGACAGCATGCAATTCGTCCTTGCTGAGATTGTCGGGCTTTGAGCTATCCTTGGGCTGAGCCTTTGAACCAAGGTGGGCTTGGGAGGTATCCATTTGATTAATGACTGTAGTGATGAACACTCAAAGAGAGATAATTTGGACATGGAGCAGATACGTACTGGCATACTCCAGAACCATCTTTTTCTTGGCTCTCTCAAGGACGTCTTCCTCCATTGTATCCTTGCTCACAAGGCGATACACGTTGACATGGGATTTTTGTCCAATTCGGTGTGCACGAGCCATAGCTTGTAAGTCATTCTGAGGATTCCAATCACTCTGTGCTACGCGTTAACAGAGACAACACAACATTGACCTGTCGCTCACATCGAAAATAATTACAGTGTCGGCAGTTTCGAGGTTGATACCAAGTCCACCGGCTCTGGTAGACAGGAGGAAAGCAAAATCGGTGGATCCCGAAGCGTTAAAGTGGGCGATAGACTTCTTACGAGCCTCTGATGCCACCATACCATCCAACCTCTGGTGTTGGAAGTTCCGCAGACCCATATAGTCGCTCAGGATGTCGAGCATCCTGACCATTTGACTAAAGATTAAGACTCGGTGACCGTCTTGCTTAAGACGCATAAGGAGCTTGTCAAGAAGCACCATCTTTCCACTGTTCATGACAATGCCTTTCAGTTGCTCTTCTTGAGTGCCACCAGTGGTTTCAGCACCGTCAAACAGGAATGGATGATTTGCGGCCTTCTTGAGCTCCATAGCTACATTGTACCTTCAGCTCGAGAGTCCTGAGCATCTGAGACCTCACACGCACCGATATTCAACAAACTGATATTATTATTACCATTAGCACTCTTAATGAGGCCTTGGTAGTTCTGTATGTAGGAAGCAAAAAGATTGAGTTCACGAAAACACCGAGCTAGGTAGGCGCCTACCTTTGTCAGGATGTTCTTGTAGAAATGAGTTTGTAGCGCGCTCATCTCCACTCGCAAAATGCGTTCACTCTTCGTCGGAAGTGAGGTAAGGACATCCCGTTTGAGTCGTCTCAACATAAGGTCTTCCAGTTGCGAATGTAATTCCTTAATCTTCGCTTCATGGTCAACGTCGTTCAAGTCAAATTCATCAGAAAGCGCAACTGTGTCAAAGGTCTCAGATGCATCAACCCTGCATTATGATACGACGTAGCTGACATTTTTCAGGCATCAAAAAATGCATCAGCGCAAGTAGCTCTGGATAATGCATATAAGATGAGTAATTATTCGCTGTCTCGCAAGGGGAGAAAAACCAAAAGTAAAGTACCTTTGACATTGTTTTGCAGTGGAGTACCAGTGATGAGCAGTTTCGACGCAGCAGAGAATGACGAAAGTGCTTCATACAATTGACTCTCGGCGTTTTTAAGACGATGAGCCTACAAAAAATTACATTAGTCGAGCTGGAACTCGAAGACCACAAAGTTTCACACTTCGTCGACGGCCAGAGCCTGCCACTTGATCTCTCCAAGTTCCTTAGAATCCCGTAAAACTAATTCGTATGTGGTGAGTAAAACGTTCATTTTGAGTTTCTTGATCGATGGTCCAAATTCGCTTCTGCGGATGACCTCACGAGCTGGCGCCGTTCCAATGTATGTGATGACATTCATATCCGGAGCCCAGGAAGCAAATTGGGTTTGCCAGGCAGTGATGGTAGACAGAGGAACGACGACCAAGTGAGGACCATACTGTTGGAGCTCATGGAAAAGATAAGAAAGGAACGTGACAGTTTGAACTGTCTGAAATGCACAGGGTAAGCAGGTAGCTACTTTATCAGCATAGAAAGCACACCTTTCCAAGACCCATTTCGTCTGCCAAGATACCATTAACGCCCTTGCTCCATGAATATGCAAGCCAGTTGAGACCAGTAAGCTGGAAATCCTTGAGCTCACCGCCGGTTTGCATTATGTAGTCGGGATCCTTCTTAATCTTTTGAAAAGTAGGGCGATTATGTCGTCCATACGTAGTGCTTTTGTAAGGGAAGCAGGCTTCAGACTCTCGTTTGAAAAACGCCGCGATCTGTTCTTTTGCAATGGGACTGATCTCTTTCTGCGTCTCCCAGGTGCAATGATCATAATTGAGGCCGCACCACTTGCAGAAATATTCAACCTCGCCAGAATCGTTTTCGCGTTGATCAATGATACGCTCAACCGTACGGAAGGTTTCAAGATCCTCCTTCTCCCGTTCTTTGTCAAGGAGAAGGATTTCTCTGTCTTCGCTACTTAACCCCGGTGAATTGAGTCGAGCTTCCCAGATCTTATAAGCCTTGATGTAGTTGTCAACACGTTTCAAACCACGAAATCGTTTCAAAAACTCGTAAGTCTCATCAGTGTTGTGCAAGTGGGAAAAGGATTTCCATTTGATGTGGAAACGCTGAGAAATAATCAGGAATCTGAAAGTATGTGACAAGTGATAACGCCTACTATATTGGTGAACCAGTTATCCTCGGGATCATCTTCATGTGCCTCATCCCGACTGTGTCCAAGGACGGCCTCGATCTCATCCTCTTCTTTATATGCTGAAGCCTGTTCGGCATAATATCCATTGGCCGCATCGTCTTCTTCCTCGTACTTTTCAAAGTCCTGGACGTCGTCAATGTAGTTCGGGACTTTGCCACCGCGGCTGGAGACGCGGATTTCATCGGTGGATGCTCTGGCCTTTCTCTTCCTCTTGTGAGGACGCTGACCGTATTCAGAGTCTGAGTCTGAGCTATCTGCAGTGTGGTGTGCAGGTGCTGACAGGCGAATAGTAAGATTATATGTCGCACGGGAGAGCTGAACAATTCCCACCCTTAGACCGGACTGTGGTGGAGACAGGTGTTCGTTTCTTCTTCCTAGGAGCCTTCTTCTTGCCGTATTCCCTGTCGGCATAAGTTCCGTCATCCTCATCGTCATCGTTACCTGGGTCATCATAGCCCTGTTGAAATGGTATCAGCGTGAGTATGACGGTGACAACTGAACGCACAGAGTCATCTGCATCCTGGGTGCGGATGAGCGACGGGAAAGAAAAAATGTAGAATTTAGAAAACGTACAGATTCATGACCAGGGTGGGGAATAGAATATGACGAAGGTTCGAGGGTCATGGGTGCTGGAGAGACATCATCGTCGACGGACTCGCCGTCGGCATCAACGTCGGGCTCTCTGGAGTTTGTAACGAGATCGTTGTCAGAGTCTACCTGCATATCATCGTCGCTATCATAGCTGACGTTGAGGTGGGTGGGATGCTGTGAGACAGGAGAAGACGAAGAGGACATGGTGAGAGCGGACGGTGGGCGGGGGATGCGGGGGAGGGAGGAGGGAGAGGACGGTGGGCGGAAGGGATGATGGGGGGAAGAAGAGTGGGACCTGGGCGCCAGGCATCGCCAACAGACAGATTTCACACGGGCAGCGTCGCTACCCCATCGTCACGGCCAACGCCGGAAGGGTCTTCGTCACCGGTGCTCGTGACGGAGACTCCGAATTCCGCAAAAGCTCAGAAATGTATTAACATGTGATGTGCCGTCGCCGCGAACTGCATAGACAGCGATCGCTGGCCCTAGGGTTAAGGTTTAGAATATTCTCTCCTCGCCGTTGCCGACGTCTACAATATATTTTTTTCGAATCCCGCTCTCGGTGCATCGCGGCGGCCAGCCCACGTGCCCACATGCACCACTCCAGCCATCTATCCGTCGTCCTCGACCTCTCCCCTACTCAATGGCACTTGTCCGCACAGCACTCCCTCCCACTCAGTACCTTTCTTGCACAGCTCCTTGCCTTTCTTAATGCCCACGTTGCCGCAAAGCATGAGAACACCCTTGCCGTCTTTGGTGCCTTCCCTGCGAAGAGGTCAGTGTACATCACTCTACTCCACCGAACCTGATCGACCTCGTCCAGCCTCTGCCTCTACTCTTCGTCAGACCCCGCCCCCCAGGTACAGCCCATTGATGCAAATTCTTACCCCCCATTCAGGCTCGTCGACTCCACCATTGTCACTCGAATCATGCAGGAACTCGACGACATGGGCGAGCCTGGCGAAGAGGGTAACCATGCCGTTATTATAATGACTGCATGACTCTAAGTCTTTCCAGCCCCGTGTTCCCTTGTCGGTGCCCTCACAAAAGCTTTATGCTGTAAGGTGACCCCTTTCCATGCAGTCGAACCAGCTCAACTCTCGTCAGACGTGAATCGCATCACCTTGCCATCCTCCCCGACTTCAAATAAGCATACAGATGCTCTAGAACCTGCGATACTTCCCGATCCACGCATCCTTGTTTTGTCTGTATCTCCTGATCTCTCAACGTCATACATCCCGATAATGAACGCGATATTTTCGGCGCAGAAACTCGCGAGTTTTATCCATCGAACACGTGGCTAGACCTGACCTACTTTTAGAAAGTAACCATTGATGTTTGCCAAGTATACGGCCCCGACAGTGTTTTCCTCCAACAAGCAGCTCATCTTACAGGTGGTTCATATATCTTTCTTGAGCGCCGAGACGCCTTACTACAATATTTGATTGTAAGGTACTCGACCACATCGCATTTCATGCTAACTTTCGTCAAAGATGGCCTTTCTGTCTCCACCCTCCGTCCGAAAGATCTTGTCTGTTCCCACCCAAGACAAGATTGACTTTCGTGCTGCCTGTTTCTGTCACAAAACTATCGTAGACATTGGCTTTGTTTGTTCCGTTTGCCTATCAAGTACGCCGCTTTCTCTCCTGGACAAAATGCAATGTCAAAGTTACCTAAATAGTATTCTGCCAACCTGTTCCTGTATGTTCGACGTGCCGGTAAGTTCTCGCCCCCCCCTCCTCCCGTCACCCCTGATTCCGGTTTTAGAACAAAGTTTCCAATGAAGACTCTTCAGCGACTGAATGCTTCACGTCCAATTTTGACCTCGGCTAACTCAACACCATCGCGACCCTCGTCCACCACACCTCAAGAACCAACAACGAATGGGGCCACTGCGCCCTCGCCTGGTGACTTACCCAATAGCAGGGCAATCGGAAACGGCACGGTTAGAGCCACTCCGCCCAACGGAGCCAGGGTATAGTTCACCTCACAGGGGTAGTGCTGTGATGAAAATGTGTAATTTATCTGTTCCTTGAGTATCTGACCCCCGCGGCCGACGGAGAATATGCGCCTGTGTTTAATCACCATCAGCTTCACTCGAGATGAAAATCACGAGTTGCATTACAGTGGATTTATGGGAAGGCGATGCGTATGCTATCGCCATGCTAGGGGTTGTAAAAGCACACCAAAGGCGTGCTCGAGTGTCGTAGATATTGTGTACTGTATATCATTGATGGAAATACATACCACTCATTTTTCCTTCGATTTGTTCGATCATAAGTAAGAGGATTCCCATGTCAGGAGCCATGACACCACGTTCCTTGCAAGGTGCTTGTTAAAGAATTCTGCTGTCAGTCAAAGTCACAAAAGAAAATTGCAGATACCCTCACTCCAAAATTTCTCAAAGACAACAGTATATAAAATATCGTGAGCGTCGATATTTCCGCTTTGCATAATGGCTGACGAGAAACGGTCGCCAATCTCACGCGCCAGCATGGACCTTATGATATGTTCACCTGCACCTGTAGTCAGTAGAACACAACGTGAGTATCAGCTCTCAAGTATTCTCAGTTTCATTCACTTGCCCGATACACTGCAAGCAATTTGAATACCTGATTCAGAAAACTTCTGTGCCCAGCAACCTGCGCCAAAAATGGCTGCCTTTCGTTAGAGTTAGTTGTTCATCAAGCATAATCCTTGTAGGAAGTAGTATATACTTCACCCAGGCGTCCAGGATGTTTTAATAATATCCCGCCACTGAACCAAGACCCTTTGATGTAAGATCATATATACATATTGGCAATAGCACTAACCTTGATACTCCTGCTGCAACCGTGTCACCAATTTGGTACGCTACAGCACCTACAGTGTCCTGTATGTCTGCCAAACTTGTTGGATCTGACTTGTCTTCAGACACACTGTCTAGCCGTGCTTTCCATTTCGTCCATTCATCCTTAGCTTTCGGAGAAACCAAGGACTCAGGTGGAACAGTATCTATAGTGGTAGACTTCTCGTATCCAGTGTTTATGGACACAGCGAAAGAGTGTGCCGCTTCTGCAACTAGTGTCCTTCAGAGTTACATCAGTTTACTATAGACACAGGTCTGCGAGAGCTTCTCACTGACAATGGAGGAATCCGACCGAGCGGATCGGGAATTTTGGACTGGTCGAGGACTGCTCGTGCGAGTCTGATTGGATTTTTAACGCCTGTAGACCCGTCAAGGCCAAGGCTTCCATTAGCTTGGATCAACGGTTATCTCAATATACAGTGGCCAACCAGAGACGGCACCAACACTTCCAAAATTCAAGCAACCATCCATGATCGCGGCATCACACTCAACAATGCCGTTCAATGTGAGATTTGAGCCGTAACCTATAACCAGAACATGCGTCGTCAGTCTGTGTCGATGCTTCCTAAGGGTGCAAACCGACCTGCGTTCAGGTGGAGATCATCCTCCAAGATCGCAACGGCATTGCAAACAACATCGAGGGAGGAATTGGAGCTGGATTGGCGTGTTGGATCGTCTACAGTGTGGCCTTTCAATGCTTCTCTGCATGCGCTGGAAAGCTCAGAAGGGTGAGCAGGTACCCTGTTTCGACATTTTACTCCGTGCTTACGAACGTAAAGCATGCTTGACTTCCTTTTCTCGCGTGTAGCTGTGCACACCTGCGCCTCCATGGACTGCGATGTACATCCTATACTTAGTTCGCGTGTTTCAGAAACCTTGCGCGAGATCATGGAACATCGATATTCAATCGATGGTTTTTGCTTGCAACCTTTATGTCAAGGTCGGCATCATCCGTGATAACATGCATTGTGGCAGGGCTTCTCAATACTTGTGGTCATGGGTTGCAAATAGTCAATCTAATTATACTGAAGCATCTACAGAATATTTATAGTTCAAGTTATACGCAATGATACATTATGTGTCACGATAGATGATGTTGTTCACGACAGAGCTTTTGCAAACTGATGACGTATTTGGTGACAATGTAATCCCCAGTTTTGTTCAAAATATGTAAGAATGTAGACTACAGACATCGTGTCACTATGAACGCGATTTTCCGTTTTACTTAGAAGGGTAATTCGACGGCCCGGTCTACGACTACGCCACAGTTTTCCGTGTTACAATGATAATGACTGTTTGAATGTCCTTTAAATTCGAATCTAGATGTCTTCATTACACGATGTCTGTAAGGTCAAAAGTTTTTTCTCCCGCCTTGCGAACAGCGACACCTTTTTCAGTTACAATTGCGGTGATAAGTTCCGCAGGAGTAACATCAAAGGACGGGTTGTAAATTCCCTCAAGGCCGCGAGGTGTGATCATCACCACAGCCTGCTCATCAGCAGGTTTCCCTGCATTGTACAGAGCACCACGAACGAGACAAGCCTCCAATGGCGGGCGCTGCTCAATTGGAATACTGCATAAAAAGAAGCCAAACGGTATGAGTCTAGCGGCTCTGATCTGAGCATGAAGCACTTACCCAGATCCGTCTGCGACATTAAGATCGATCGTGCTGATAGGAGCAACGACTATGAAGGGAATGCCGTGGCGTGCGGCAAGCACGGCAGCATTGTATGTCCCAATCTATATTACTGTCGTTATATATTGAAAGATGCAGGAATGAAAAATACACACCTTGTTTGCCGTGTCACCATTCTTGGCTACTCTATCGGCGCCAACAGCTGTCGGACGACTTTAATAACAGTTGCAAGCATCAAAGATAACTGCGTACCAACGGCATGTATATTGTGATGTTGGAACAAGGAGCCAACCATCGTGTCACACAACATAACAGAAGGGATCTCAAGAGTCTGAAGTTCCAGCGCGGTGAGCCTACACTCATATGTTATCAAAATGGTCACTGAACGAGAATTTCCATCATCTACCTTGATCCTTGGTGGTATGGAGCAGTCTGGGTGTAATATGCTTTGTTCAACTTCCCAGTCTCATGGAGGTATGTTATCAAACCGAGAGCCGTACCATAACCCTAGAGTCGTGCTCAGATCAGGTACAGACGGTACACAAAACACGCACCGACGTCGCAAGGGACCCTGTGTTGCACACTGTCATAATGTTGAGGCCACCGGCACTCTTGTCAGGTCCCAGATAATCCAACAACCATTTTCCTCCCCTCTTTGACATCTCTTTGTTCCTCCCAACATCTTCATCAGCAATCAAATGTCCTTCCGCGACGAGGGCCTCGGCCATGGACCTTGCGTCACCGCCGGAGGCTAATGACGATGTCAAGGTCTTCTGTAGACGACGAGTGGCGGCACCAAGATTGACAGCCGTTGGGCGTGCAGTGAAGAGGAAATTTAGGATGGGCTGGACATGAGCTTCTAAAGCGTCTGGTGATGCGAGAAAAGTAGGTTGAGGGGAAGCTGCGAGAGCCTCTGTGAGGTGATAGGAGAGCGATAGAGATGCGAGGGATGCTATAGCAGGCGCGCCTCTGATCTACCGGCTTCGATGAGAATTAAAAGAGTAAGGCAGCGATTTCAAACCTTCATCGATTTGATTGCATCATGAGCGTCTTCTATGGACTTTATGTGCAAGAACTCCGTAACGTGTGGTAGGAGTAACTGGTTGACAATCTCGAGCTTGCCGTTGGAGGTGCGAATGGATGTCAGGGGCGCCATAATGAAGGGAGGTCGAGTGGTCCGATAAAGTTCGATAATCGCGTTGTCGTGATCTAATCTAATTAGTTCAGACGCGCAATCACATGCGTCGCCATACCGAAACCTCCTTCAGTTTAGCTATACTTATGGGACCCAGTCTCTGCTTTTCCAACATCATAACATGATCGACCATCTAGTCGGTCGCCCAAATCCTTCTTGGAAGCGCACACAGGTCCGTCACCCTACCTACCACGCTACAGGTCTGGTTTCACGACCTCCTCAGGTATTTCTCGTCATACTATTCTGGTTATGGCGTATCGTCCGTGGAAACTCGAGACCTCCACGCATTGCTTGGCTTAGAACAGCAAATAGAATACTTCGTATGCTCCGTCATATCGATTCTCGCCGCATTCCACTGACTACTCGCAGAACGCTATACACCTTGGCAGATCATTGTCAGTACTTTAACGACTCTTTATGCCGTACGGAACTTCGACAACATCCTTGGTCTTGGATGTAAGTTGATATTACCCTTTTCATACTGTCAACAGGTTCTTATACAATTATTAGCACCTGAGCCACTTGCTCGACTTGTGAGTCTTTGTCTTACGCCGAGGTTGACTTTAACATTCTACCGACAACCTAGTATTCCCCGTCTTATTATCGAGCTACTTGGATCAACACCGGTCTCGAAGCTGGATTTGCCACAGCCATGTCCATACGCCCGAAGTGGTTAAGGGACATCTGTTCTATATTGTTTTCAGTCTACTATATAATATACGCCAACGAAGGGGACGAAAAGGTCATTGAAGAGCTGCTCTAGACTTCGGCTCTCAAACTGACACTTCAATATCATAGCTAAGAAGATTTAGAGCAGTGCCGACTGTAGAGATGCTTCGGACTACTTGGGAAAAGACCTCAAATCCATATGTGAGTCCACCTCTGCTTTCCGCCTACAACCTGGCTCACAGGCACTCGGTCAGATTCGTATGTTAACTCATCTACCTTGGCTTTCTATGCGACGCAAGATATTATTACCTCGGCCCAAATCATCGAAGTACACCCGCCCGATCACAGCTTACCTCTTTTTCTATCCGCACGAATCGCAGTTGCGTTGTGCAACAGATCTTATTCTGGACTTCCCTGGTGGAGGATTTGTCGCAATGTCGCCGGAGCATCATGAAGAACGGCTTAGGACGTGGGCTGTTAACACCAGAAAGCCCGTTCTCTCTATTGATTATGGGAAAGCTCCGGAATGTACGTAATTCATTGGAAACTTTTTCATTGGTGTGCAGAATAACTTTTAGATCCCTATCCATTCGCGATTGACGAAGCGTTTGACACATACAAGGTCTTATCAGAGTCCGGTGTGTTAATTCAATCTATTTCAAAAATCGTATCTAAACTGTTATCAGCGGGTCGAGTTATCGGCATGTCCGGGGAAACATTCAATGTGATTATATCTGGCGATTCCGCGTTAGTCTCCTGTGTAACTATTCATCTCAGTTTATTAACCCATTGGACAGTGGTGCAACTCTCGCTGTTAACGTCATTTTGAAAATGCTTGAGAACGAAAGTCATCCACAAGTACATGATAAACAGAAACTTCCTCACCCTGTTGCTCTTGTCCTCAATTATGCTGCCCTTGACTTCAACTTCACCTCCTGGATGTCCCCCGGAAATTTACAAGTTCTGCAATCCGAACAGTCGTCAGGT
Source organism: Termitomyces heimii (assembly GCA_003313675.1). Lineage (NCBI taxonomy): Eukaryota > Fungi > Basidiomycota > Agaricomycetes > Agaricales > Lyophyllaceae > Termitomyces > Termitomyces heimii. The sequence continues at coordinate 9,964 of QLON01000673.1, read as the reverse complement.
AACTTACCAGGAATAAACGACTTAGCTGCCCAGAAAGACCATCTACAACACATTGCGAGTTGATCTCTGAATTGGGAATTATCCTTTCTAATATCATTTTAGAGTCCTCTTAGTATGGTGAAGGACAATAAGTTTAGCCATCATAAAAACAAGCGCATCAGAAGGACTAGTAGCTGGAAAGATGCTTTCAGAGGTTTAGCTAGTGTGGGCGAAAAGAGTTCCAAAACCTCGGGAAAGCATGGTCCATCGGTCTTAAAAAATCCACCAAAGCGCGTGACAGTGTCTTTCAAAACCGAACCTGATCAGACGGATGGTGAGGGCGATCTGGCAGATGCCGAAAGTGAGGAAGACGAGTACGAAGGAAATCTCGATCCCGAGAGAGAGGAAGATCGGCCGATTTGCGCTCGTATTCGCTATGAATATTCCCAGGTCTCTTCTCCACCCTACACTCACCTCGCGATGAGCAACGCTGAATTAGAACGTCAACAAGAAGAGCTCTCTGCCGCGGTCGAAGCAGCTAATACTGAGGCTTTGAAAGCCTTTGGTCGCAAGGAACATGCGGAACCTATTGGTACTCGTTTGACAATGACAAGTCGGACAGGATACTTCCAGGACAGGATTGTGTCCCCAAGCATGGTACGTTTTGTTGCCTCATGCCGGATGGATCTCAAACCAGATTGGCAGATGCGTGCAATGGCAATCTTATACATAGGCCCTCATCGTAATCCAGACTTCGCTACTGACTATCATATTTCTCCTATCTTGTCGCCTGCCCACCTTTTGGCTCAGTTCCCGCCTCTCCTTTTACAATGTGGCGAAAAAGATCCCTTCGTCGACGACACTGTCATCTTTGCTGGGCGAGTTAGAGAAGCCAAGCGAGCACGAAAACATGAGTTGCAACTGGCTATATCGGGGAAAAGTGCTCGTTTTGGTTCGGATGGTCACATAGACAGTGGTATCAATAATCTGCCTCTGGATGCAAAAACACTTGCGATGATGAAAAAGGAACTAGACAAGCTTACGAAAGAGACAGAAGATGATTGGGTCCAGCTCGTATTGTTTTCTGAATGGAGTCATGGGTATCTGCAAATGCCAACGCTGATGTCGGAGGCGAGAGCGGTGAGATAGCAGTATACTATTCCTGACCTTACAGAAAACTGACAAAATGGATCAAGGTGATTGAAGAACTCGCTGAATGGATTAACGAGGCGTTTTCCAAGAATGCAGATAATTTCAATCAAATCGACAAAGATGTGGCTTTGCTCAACCCTCCAGTCACTCCGGGGACAGAAACGGACGATGCTGGAATCACTTTTGTTCCCAAGAAATACCAGAACGGGTCATTCCCAATTAAGGAATTGCGAGAAATGAGTATGAAAACGCTTCCTGCAAATGGCAGGTCAACAGTTGGCTATCAAGAAAAGTCTTCTGAGGAGTCAGACACGAATCAGCGCGATCGCACTGCATCCCCGACACGGGTCGAACGCGATCACTCGGTAGTGAAGGAGACACATACACCTGTGTCTCGTTCAACACCACACCCACCTGATACACCCAGATCCATTCAACGGGCGCTGGCAGGAACACACATATCAGAAACTGAGCTAATGCGACGGCGACGGCTGTTGGATTCTCACATATTTGAGCAATAGATGTGGGCCTATGGACATATAACATGTGTATCCTATAATCGGGGCGTCGGTAATCATAATGGGGTTGTGCACAGCTTGGAGAACCGGCTTGGAGATCTAATATAAGCGTGCCGTGCTGTGCAACACAGCCACGGCTGTAACATTCTGGGTATGTGGTTAGAGCAGGCATACTAGCGGCAGAACACATTGTGGGGAAACTTCTAAGAGGAGAAAGCAGAAGGCTGTTCCTGACATATGGGTTGAACAGCTCACGAGAGGCTGCATCATCAAACGCTTGCTTTCGGGAATTGAAAATTCTTGTCTACAAGATGGACCCAACACAAACTCCCATCATTCCTACACACTCACCTCATTTCCACCCTGCAACAGCCCACGAGCCGCAGGAAAGCCCTACTCTCCATCCAGCCCACTACTCAGCCCCCACTATGTCCAGGGACTCCCAGCCTCAATATGCTTCCGAGCCTCTTTATGGTCCTGCGGGTGGACCCATGTCACAAGCCATACCACTCCACGGTCCTGTCAGCCATCCAGATGGCCCTCGTGAATACACCTACTCTCACGTTCAGCATCTCAGCCAGTTCTCACCCCATCCTCCGACCGAACAATCTCCTGGACCCTCAGGTTCGCGCGCTGCAACTGCAACTGATGAGAGATCTTCCCAACCAATACTTTATCTTCACAGAGCCTTACAATCGTGGCCCCGAATCATCCCAGCCACCTTCTCCTGGGCACGAGCCAGGTTTAAACCCGGGTGGTGCAGGTGCGAATCACTATCCTTCGTCAACTGGAGTACCTAGGCTCCCTCCTATTCTGCAAGTCGAGAAGCAGCAAGTCACAACATCGGCAACGCAACTTGCAAGTGCAAGTCGCCGAAGGAACGAGGCTCACTTCGTATGTCCTGTTCCTGGCTGCGGCAGCACATTCACTCGTCGCTTTAATCTACGAGGTAACATCGCCGTATCGAAGCTGCTTTATCATATCTAACTGATTGTTTGCAGGCCATCTTAGGTCACATACAGAAGAACGACCCTACGTTTGCGATTGGCCTGGCTGCAAGAAGGGCTTCGCTCGTCAACACGACTGCAAGTATGTAGATCTAATGATCTTTTCTCCTCTACTTGGAGACTCATGTTCATCCCAGGCGTCATCAGGCGCTACATACCGCGAAGTCTCAAAACAACGTGTGCCGTGGTTGTAAGAAAGCCTTTAGTCGATTGGATGCTTTGAATGTACGTGCCCTTCTTCATCATACATATATCATTTTTAACGCTTTCCATCTCCAGAGGCACTGTAAGTCGTTCGGAGCTCATTTGCCGTTATTGCTAAATACTTCATCAGTGCGATCCGATGGCGGTGCAGAGTGCCGGGCGTTAAATCCTAAGTTTACGGCGGAAGACAAGCGCCCATAAGTCCTCAAGATTTCCTGTTTATTCATGTGACAACGTGACCATCATCTATTTCTGCATCCCTAGAGCTCAGGGTTAGGGTCTATAATATTCCTATTGTAGTAATTGAATTATCGAATAACACATGTTTCCGGTAACGACCCATGTAATTCCGTGAATTTTGTCCAATTCACCGAATTTTCCACTTGCCGCTGTCAACAATGTCTCTCTCTATGCTCGCTGGAGGAGCTGAATGTGGGTCGTCTAATCCTCTGCAAGGCCTTTCCAAGAGATTTGATCAGGACAGAGGGCTGCAGCAAGTAGGTTCTCAACTTCCGTCACCTTGATAAAGGCACTAATATATTGTGTAGGACCATTTTGGAGCAGGAACAGCTGGCCCCTCCAGAGAGGTCAGTTTCATGCTTAATCAACCATATTGCTGTTGATTATTTGATGGTCAGACTTTTCGTTCGGCGGCAAATCCTGTCATACCTGATCATGATGCCGCTCGATTCTTCGCTGCCAATGTCTCCCCGGCCCAACTGCCTTCAAACGATACTTACGACATTTCTGCACTTCGAGCAGCTTTGCCACTACAACAGCAAGCACATCTACTTAGCCCGCAGTTACAGAAACCAGCTTCAGCAGCGAATTGGGCAGCAGACTTTGTTGTTCAGCGACCGCTTTTCTCCCAGACACAGAATGTCACATTCCAGGGTAATGAAGTGACTTCACATGCCGATGTAGTCAATTCAAGCAGTACCCCTATGCAACAAGTGAAGAGCGGGTTCCCCCATGGTAACATTTGCCCCTCAGTAGGCGCACATCTGGTCCTAACTTCGTGTCTCTAGTATCTTTGCAATGGAATCCGATGACAAACATCAGGATGGGACCACTGAATTACTCTTCGCCTTCCCTCAGCAATGTACATCAATCTCCAAGTGCATCTTCCCGTAAGTCGTTGTATCTCCGTTATTCTTCTAACTTTAACAATAATGACGTAGAAATATCCTGGGATAAGGAGTTCAACGATCAGGAAGCTGCTCTGATACAGACCCCCGTTATACAAGAACAAGTACAATCCGACCAAAGTGTACGCCAAGCAGTTGATAATGATGACCTCGCTCGCACGGCTGGTCTCCTCCTAGAAAACGTTCGAAATGAGCAAAATCCCAAGTTTCAGAACAGTCAATTTCTCAATCTTATGCGAAAGTTACGGGATCGGAATATCATTGTTGAAGGAAATCAGATGGTCGAGAATGAAGGACAGCAATTCGTCGATGTGAAAGGCAAGGGTAGAGCGATTGACAATAATCCGTGGACTACATCACAGATGAACACTGATACGCCACTTGTATCTGGACAGCCGCATGTCCGCTTCTCTGACGCAGTTCCTGCTCAGTTCAACGAACTAGGTGCTAAAATCGAAGAGGATGCAAATGATGCCTATTTTCGACAGGAAAATGCGGAATATCAACAATACTGGAGCGATATGCGTGTTGCAGATGCTTCGCAAGCCTCTTCTACCAACGTTGACGTCACACACTGGGGACGTCTGCAACAGGATTGGGATCAGTTCGAAGCAACGACTGAGGGTATCAAACAGGTCGTCAACTACCAGTTTCAGGACAACAATCCCTATCTCTTAGGTGATTCATCCGCGACGCGCCAACATAGAATCCATGCGGGTTATCATTCCTTAACCGAGGTACGTACCAACAAAAAGTATTTCTTGCCGTCACATTATGGGTTCCTCCTTTTAGAGCGTTTTGCAGCTAGAAGCGGCAGTGCAGCGCGATATGAACAATGCCGCGGCTTGGTATGAGCTCGGTGTGAAACAACAGGAGAACGAACGTGAACAGAAGGCCTTCCAGGCCTTGCAACGTTCTTTGGAGCTTGACCCATCTCATCTGCCTACATGGCTTGCCCTCGGCGTGTCCAACACTAATGAAAGCAACCGTATTGGCACTTTTGACGCCATCAATGAATGGGTCAGTCGCAATGCTCGCTATGAGGATGTCGTTCAAGGGTTCCGGGCGCAAAACCCATTGAGTACGGACGCGTCTCTTGCTATGCGCTACACACACTTGATAGACACCCTGATTGCGATGGTAAGGAGCAATACGAGTGGTATCGTGGATGCCGACACACAAATTGCATTAGCTATTTTGTTGAATACGAATGAGGTTTGAAGATACTCTTTTTGGTCTCTTTACTATCTCAACGTGTTTCAGGAATATGGAAAGGCACATGATTGTTTCCTTTCAGCGTTAGCGGTGCGACCAGAGGTTGAGTTTAATCTTTCACCATACGAATATTCTACTTACTCTTGAGACTTTCAGGACTGGTTACTCTATAATCGCGTTGGGGCGACTATGGCGAACAGCGGCCGCGCGGAAGATGCTTTACAATATTATTATAAGGCATTAGAGCTGAATCCAGGATACATCAGAGCGAGGCATGCTTCATTTGTGAAACCATTAATATCGATATTCAGGCATTATTCCAGGTTCAATCTCGGTATTTCCTGCATCAACCTTAGGGTATGTTTGCAAAACCACAGATTGATCGAGTTGTTTTTGAACTGACGTTGCTTTTAGCGTTATGAAGAAGCCGCACAACATATATTAGATGCATTGGTACTCCAAGATAGCGATGGAATTCGTGATGCTTCCGGTACGAACGAGACACGCGGAGTGACTACCAAAGCATTATGGGACAGTCTCAAGACCACATGTCTCCATATGCAACGCGTAGATCTCGCAACGTTGTGTGATCGACGGAACCTCGAGGGTTGGTTATCTGTTCTAACATTTCGTTTACCATGGGGCTGATGCACTTCCGCCTCTAGCTTTCAGGCTTAGCTTCCACAACAAGTAGACATATGATCTTAACCCATTATAATTCCTTGTGTCCATAGCACACGCAGACATAGCTTCTTGAAATAGTAATTTGCATTGAGAATTTCATTACAGTCCAACTAGGACGCTCTCGAGGACAGTCCACCAGTGTCATGGCGATAAAGAGCACAATCTTGCTTTCACGTAAAGATATTGGAGATGATCAACGACTCCGCATGGTCGATTCAGATGACTTCGAAGACTCTGCGGAACAATCTTCTGAGTGCTCAAAGAGAGCTGAAGGGAAGGTAGAGCTTACCAGGTTGGAGGCCTAGCCTCTTTACCTTCTCCTGTCGCGCAACAGCAGTCTTCCAGAGATCCATCACTCCGTAATCTTTCCTGTCCATGTCTGGGTTCTGCGCAATACGTTTCATTTTTGCCAGGATTTGTTGGTTTTGAGCAGCGTCTGCTTTCTGCTTTGCAAGCAAATCGCGCGCGTCCTGAACGTCAAAAGTACCCCATTGATATAAGAGTCAGTGTCGTAGGAAATAGATCCTCCCACGGAGAGAAGAAGATGTAGTCAAAAGAGGTCTTCGACGTGTTACGGATCGAGAGTAACGAGGCAGTCGAGACAATACGAGCCCGCAAGACTAGAGAGACCACGAGACCACGAGACTACGAGACTACGAGACCAACGATTCGACGAGACGAGACGAGACAACAAAACAGTCTAGAACAACGAGGCAGTCGTGACGATTTGAGATCGCAAGACCAGAAGACGAGATGAGTTCAGTCCTTAGAGTCACAGACGAAGAAACGCAGCGAGTACGATAGAAGCGAGCTACACAATGAGGGAATTATTTATTCTTACTCTAGTTTCCACAGCCCTTTTATACCTTGTCGTCTCCCATAATATCACGTCTTCTCTCCCTTGACTTTTCAAGACATACCGGTCAGCGGTCGGTTTCAAATTCCAGATTCCAATCTTGATCCCGCCCCTCGCGCCCTATTGTGTCACCAAGTCCTTACGAGCTACGACCCGTGCCGAAGGCACGGGCCATAGCTTTGTTTAAATCCGGCTCAACCTCACTTTACTTGGTTAGAGCCTTGTATTCACTATTCAATGCTTGGATCCAGCCTCAACCTTGTTTTGCTCAGTTAAGGCCTTGTTTTTCAATATTTAATGCTTACATCTAGCCTCACTTTGCTCAGTTAAAGCCTTGTTTTTTAATATTTAATGCTTACATTCAGCCTCAACTTTACTTTGCTTAGTTAAGGCCTTGTTTTTCAATATTTAATGCTTAGATCCAGCCTCAACTTCACTCTACTCAGTTAAGGCCTTGTTTTTCAAAAGAGTATAGTTTTATGTATTGCCTTTGGCATAGACTATAGCTTTGCTTAGATCTAGCTCAACTTTGTTTCACTCAGTTAGAGCCTTGTATTCACTATTCAATGTTTAGATTCAGCCTCAACCTCACTTTGCTCAGTTAAGGCCTTGTTTTTCAATATGCAATGCAATGTTTAAATTCAGCCTCAAACTCACTTTACTTAGTTAAGGCCTCATTTTTCAAACCTCAATGCTTAAAATCCAGCTTCAACTTTGCTCTGCTTATTTAAAGCCTTGTTTTTTAAACCTCAGCTTCAACCTCACTTCACTTAGTTAAGTAGCAGATGTCTGAGAGTCTGCCAATGTGAGAAAGGCCAAATGTAATTTAGTAAACACTGTTTTTCACACTTTGAATGTTTTATGATATAATAAGACCAAATATTGTAGGTTTTCAATCGTGTGGAAAGAAACTATACAACAATGTATGTATTAGCTTATCTATTGGTTGATTAATATTAATAAACATTGAATTCAGCTTATTAATAAAACCTTGACTATATTGAACTATTAATATACTGAATATCTCATTATGTAAGTGATTTTTACATGTTTTTTAAGCATTAAATTGCTTAAAAGTTGATATTTTAGGCAATCCTCAACTACTTCTTTTAACAAGAATCCACCCAGCACTCTTGAGAGTCAGAGGCAACAAGTTAGACTTCAAAGTAGACTTCAACAGTTACAAATGACTGATCCTAATGATTGTTGTGCAAATAGAAACATTAAAACCAATTCTATAGTTGTGCCACCTCTTCATTTTGAATTTGGGGGTATTGGATCTGAGAGTATGGAATCTAAGGCTTATAATCAAATTAGAGGTATAGAGTCTGGGGTTAATAATCAGACTAGACAGTTTGCTATTTCTGATGATCTTTTTGCTATAGTTATTCCTTAAAGAGTTTTACTTGCTGAGAGTATTGGACTTGGGAGTATGAAATTTGGAGTTAATAATTAGACTAAACAGTCTGCTATTTCTAATAATCCATTTGCTATGGCTATTTCTGAAACTATTTTGCTTGAAGGATGGAATGCTCCTTTGCAAAATTCTATACTTAGAATGGTGCCACTTTTACCTGCTCCTATAATTAGGAGATATAGAAATACTTCTTTGCTAAATTCTATACCTATAGCAGTATTTCAAGAGCAACAAAGGCTGAGATATATTGCTATGGCTAAAAAGCAAAAAAAGCAATAAGAGCAGGCTATAACTATAAAGCAGCAGAAGTAACAAGAGTAAGCATTAAAGTAGCAAAGACAATAAGTAGCTACTTAGCCTACTACATGGCTATTACCCAATTTTTAATGCTTTTAAAGCATTTATTTATCAATATAATGCAGCTTTTGCATTCACTTCTTTAAGAGTTAAAATTGATTATGCTATTATCAATACTCCTAGACTATATAGCTTCAAAATCAATGAAGAACTTCATCATTTTACAGATGCCTTGCTTCTAATTGAAGGAAAGTAGCTAAAATATGCATAACTTTATTTCTATAATTATAATCAGCAATTAGATTTTTATTAACAAAGTAATCTTAGATTAGATTCTGAAACAATGGCATCTTTGTAGAATATACTTTATAAAGTCAATCTTTTTATTGGCTTATATAAGCAAGCTAAGCAGGTTATGGAATAAGTGCTAGAAGATCAATTACAAAAACTTTTTGTTAAACTTTGAGCTAAGTTTGGAAATCATTGATAATATAATCAGCTTAATAAATAAAAAGGTGTTACTGCTATTATTTCTAAAGATGGATTTAAAGAAAGGTCAAATCATTATAATATAATTTTGCACTTACATAGAGGTCAATTGCAGCATATTAGCTACTTATATTTATATTACACTTTTTTATACTACATTATCATCTTTTCAACTAAAAAATCTGGATTTTACACTAATATTCAATTTCAGTTTGGACCAGAAAATCAGCAAAGATCTGTCAATATTACTCAAACTGCATATTATATATATAGACTTTAGTAAAAAGCTTTAGAAACTAATGCTGCTTTGCTTTGGAGTAGCAAATTATTTCAGCAATATATTGTGGATGCATGAGCTTCAACTAAATAGAGCAAGCTTAACTGGGTTAGATACAATTTAAAGACAATTAAAGTTAAAGTTTACTAAAAAGTAATTGATGCTATGATTAAAGATGAAAATTTACCTCAATAAGGCCATTATATTATTCTAGACTCTCTTTAAAAGTTGGTGTTCCTGTAATGCTATTCAGAAATTTAGATTCAATTAAAGAACTTTGCAATGGAATAAGAATGATTGTTATTTATATTAGCACTAAAGTCTTTCAATATCACATTATTAGTAGAGATGTCAAGTTTGCAAAATCAACTGTTATAATTTCAAAAATCAATCTTAATTCCATTAAAAAGAAGATAATTTCTAGTTTATTTAGCTTTTGCTATAACCATCAATAAGTTACAAAGACAATTAGTCAAATATATTGGATTAAATTTACAAACACCAGTTTTTACATATAGTCAACTTTATATTGCACTTTCTTAATGCATTTTAAAAAATTAAATTAAGGTGATTATATTATTAAAGAATACATCAAAAAAAATTATAAATATTGTCTATTAAAAATTTTTCAATAATTTACAAATATAAGTGTAACTTTTAATGATATTACTTCTTATAACTAATGTTTATAATTTTAGCATATAACTGAACTATTGCTTAT
>QLON01000671.1:0-29683 GCA_003313675.1 Termitomyces heimii | reverse complement strand
ACAGCACCGGGCACCCACCAACTATCGTTGTTCCTTGTGGAGTGATAAGTTATGCCAGCATTCGGATAGAACTTCATGCATACCGCAAAACGAGAAGTGAATGTCGCGGTATATTCAAGTTTGTCACAAGACAGAGCTTGCGAGGCCTGACGGAAAATGTTCAACCGAAAGACATACACAGGATGGTAAGGAATATGCCTGTTTATAATGCCTGTTTATATATATATATAATAATCCGCGAAGCAACAAAATTCCAGTTATGGAAACATATCCAGGAATGTTAGACACAAGCTACACTATGTACTAGTTAATAAAGGATGTATCCGCGTGAATGGGTATATTAGGCTCACCTCAGTCGGCGTGTCAACGACTAGTTCTGAATCCGACAAATACCCTCCAACTGGACAGTTCCACACTTTCCTAACAATTTCCTAATTCGTATTTCCCTCTCTGCGGCGACGGAGCTGGACATTATGCGTCCCCGCGATCCATCTTCAACAAAGAATTACAAAACGGTAGACAGAACGCAGAGAGGAATTCACACCTACTTCAGAGGTCACTGTAACCTTTATCAGTCACGGCTATAAACACAAATCCTTCCCACCTTAGATCAAGTACGTCGACTTACGGAGATACAAATGTGAAGCTGAAACAACAATATACAATGTGTAGTTGCCTTGATTGCCCGCAGAAATGTGGAAAATTGATGGATAAGATTATGTTTAATTATTTGTGACGACTGGTAATCGGAATCCCAATCGAGTTTATAATGAGATAATGAGAATGAGTTGACTTTCTGACATTCCCATAACTGAGCCCAAATGTAGATGATACATATACATCTTTCGAGTTCTCCATTTGCGAGGCCATCATTTGTACCGCAAACTAGATCGCTGGAACGAGATCCAAGGAAACACCTGTGGATACTCAATACTTACGAGGAACACGTGCACATATAAAGAAGAGATTGGCTGTAACGTTTGGAAATAACAAATGAGTAAAAGAACTACTTAAGACTGTTACTCGCTAACTGGATGCAATTGCATTGCGATACCATTGACTAAGTAAGACCTTGAGGCGATCTCGCACGCAAGACTGAGGCGGGTGCGAGGTCTAATGCTAGCGATAGTATTCGTAGTACAAATCTGTTGTATCTCGAATGAGTATAACGATTCAAAACCAAAACACGGAAATGACAACACGTTTGAGGCGGCCCTGAAGTTGCCGTAAAAGGCAAGTCCTCAGTCACGCCCCATGAACGCGCCGCCAAGTTCATGGCGAGTGGAACAGTTCCGAAGTAGACAGGCAATAAGCGCCAACCTTCACATTGCCACGTCCTCAGTACACACACCCTAACACACCATGTCCGACGGCCCTAGGTAAACCACTCCTTGGAACATCTGCCCGCTCATAGTAATACCACAACAGGCTGCGACAATCATGGTCTGCTTCACTAATAGACGCCGAGACACATTTTCGACAATTGCTCACGTCGTCTTCAAACGACTGGAGACGGGTTACAAACAACAGCGACAGCTCGACTCCAAAGAAGGGGAAGGCAAAAGCATCGTCGATACCCGAACCGACTGACGTAGTTGTTCATCGAAAACCTGGCAAGACTGGCGATGACATCTACAGACTTGTGCTGGACGTTCCTCTCAGTGATGAGCTAGTTTCTTTGGAGTCATGGAAAGCCGTATTGACTACGCCTGAGTTGAGGCAAGAATGGGACCCTGCAGTGGAGGAGGCCCACTTATTGGAAGTGTTTGACCGTACAACGCGAATTGCAAAGACGAATTTCACGTTGGGTTGGCCCTCAAAGTGTGTACTGACTACTTCGCCACAAACGGGTTCTGACTATAATTCAGCCCTCGCGACGCTGTCACAATATCCCGCACATATCATGACGCTACGACTATAATTGACATAACCACATCTCTACCTCGTTCAGCAGATGAGCCTGCATATCTACGGCCTTCCCCTCCTTTTGTGAGATCACATATTCCATGTGAGTATCTAAATTGCTCAAGATTGTTCCCTCTGATAGATTCGCAGTGTTTGCATGGTGTATTCAACTTACTCTACCGCAACAGACATCAAATTCTAGTAGTGATGCACACAAAAAAAGGTCTTTTCCCTCGGGCAAGATACGAATGACCTGTTTTTGGCAACATGACCTTAAATCAATGTGGGGATTCGGGACTTCATCAAATCTCACGCAACAACTCTCTATCATGACCCTGGGCCTTTTCAAGGCCGTCCTCAAACGCGGAACTCGCGTACCGAAACTGGCAGGGTACGGAAATGGTGTCACAATTGAACGCTTACGGTATCAAATCGACCGTGAAGCTCTCACTATCGAATATGCCATCGTTCCTGAGGACGATACCATGATGAGTGACGATGTTCAAGGGATGGATGATGTCTATACGTTACGTGAAAGTCGTCGTCTCACGCGCTCCATTGAATTCATTCTTCCTTCGTCAGAAGGATGGGATGTTCGACTGACAACGAGAGCTTCATCAGAGGAAGTTGAAAAGTTGCCTTGGACCGCCCGTGCCGTTCGAAGTAGCTCGCCTGCCTCTTCTTCGCAATCACCATCCATCCCACCAGATCAAATTGTACTTCGGGTGACTCATGCTCCTCTAATTGACGACCACTCTGTACTGAAAGTCAGAGTTGCGATTGAGATTTCTGGTCCCTCAAGCGGACTTAGATTGAATGGGTTACCTCAGACAATCCAAGACGTGGAAGATCGTGATCCATCGTCTTACTTTCTGTCGCAACAGATTCTCCAGGACGTGTCAAGTGCAATTGATCTTGATTTTCAATCCACGTCGTCTTTGAACACGGTGAACAGTTCTGCATCTGCCGACTCTGTGCAGACGTTGGCTCGACCGATATCAACTGAACGCACGCCCGCTGCGGACAAATCGATTTTATCAAGAGTACGCCGCAATTATATATATTTTTCGTCCCTTCTGCAAGAGCCGGAAGCCAAATGGAGACGAAGTGAGTGCTTCCTATGTTTGGTGCGTCTATAACGTCTATAACTGACATTTTGTAGCAACCGAAAGTCGTGGAGTGGCCATCACCCAACTTGATTCAATTGATCCTACTTTGGTCGTTTATCGAGCAGAGGCTACTTTTGTTGGTGTCGGACTTTGGGACTTGTACGGAGCTGTTGTATCTCCAGGCGCCAAGGTATATTGGGACAAGCAGCACGAAGATGCAGTATTACTGGAAGATGTCAACGAACTTACAGAACTCTGGCATTACAAGACAAGACCCGCGTGGCCTGTTAAGTGAGTATATATTTTTATCATGATTTATATGAGTAGAGATTGTTACAACTCTGGACTTCTAGCGGCCGCGATGCTGTCGTGCTTAAGACTGTATACAAGTCACCTACGGCCATACATGTGTTCTCTTTCTCTGCTGAAGACCCAAATCTCTTCCCCTCCATCCCTCCTGTGGAACCCAATGTCATTCGTACCCAGATCGACCTTCAAGGCTGGGCTATCGAGGCTCTATCACCGACGACGACGATGCTGACCTTGCTTGAGCAGTCTGACCCTAAAGGATGGACGAACAAGACCTCCATACCAACACAGATGATAAACCTGGTCGCTGGAATCGGCGAATTTGCTATCAAATGCGGTGGACCACCCGTTATGACTCGCCTCGCTGGCGCCAAGGCCAATGAGCTACGATATGACCACGAGCGTTTGAATTTCCGGATTGAGTATGAAGCTTCCGCGAGTAGGCGGGCAGTGGCAACGAATAACGCTCTTGCAAACGAGGAGCAACATATATCATCTCCTGCAATCGAGTGCGAGCTCCGTTGCGATATTGATACTTGGGCTTTCTCGTTGGATATTGTCGTAGATCCGCCACCGCAAACGATAACCTGCTTGCGTCGGCACCGACTGTCCGCTGAAGGCGGAGGACTGTGGATCACGATGACGCACGATGCGATGTTCGTAGATGACGACCGGCTACTTGCGATCGTGCGCCGAGCACCATGCAAGGAGAAAGGTCTTGTGATGATCAATGGAACCAAGGTGCCTGTAGATGTCGAGGAACTTCCAGATTCCGAGATAAAGTTGCTTACGAAACAGAAGCGGGTCAAACCCCCACGGATACCTCTTGACCAGCCACCTGTCATGGGCGTCATACGACGGCGGAGAGCGGAATGGGATGAGGATTTCCAGGGTGATGGTAGTGGGGGGCCATCTGTGAATACGCCGGCTAATGGGTTGACTACTTGGGCATCGGCGCCGCGACTATCGAGCCCGTTGACCAGGTTCTTCACATATGCTGTTGACCAGGCGACGACGACGACGCAGCAGGCGATGGCAGCTATTTCGCCTGCAGTTGCGACGGGAAATGCAGCGGTTCAGTCACCTTCCAAGGCACCGATGCAGTATGCGTTGGATGCTCTTGCATGGACACAGGAGACACACGCGAACTTTCCTGGGACGGGATGGCAGCTTGTCAGCGAGAAGGGTTTACCCATTCTCAAGAAGCTCGCGCCTGAAATTTGTTCCGTTATACCTGTGCACAAGGGATTCAAGGTCATCGAAGGCGTGTCAGCGGAGGAGCTTGCTGCAGTAATTACTGAGACGGATTGCCAGAGGAAGTGGGACGACAGATATGACACGAGCTTTGTGTTTGAGTCGTTTGGGGGAAAATCGCGCACGTCATTCGTCGTGTCAAAGGCCGGGTTCCCTTGGCGAGATCGTGGGTTTTACATTGCGTCGGTAATGGCGCGGGCTGCCTCAACAGCTTCGGCGTCCCGGAGAAATACATCTCAAGGCGAGGTGGCGGAACAGTCGAACGGTATTCGGAACGCGGTGTTCTGCGTTTCTGCCTCGTTCAGCCCAGACTCCGTCTCGAAATTCGCTTCGGCAAAGTACAACTCTTATTTACTCCCAATCGGGCGCGTATACATCGATGCATGGATTTTGGAGACTCTAGACCCTTACACGAAAGAGAACTACGCGATACCGTCAACACGATGCACACGCCTGGTCGCAGTCGACTATGCCGGCTCAATACCCGCGGCGGTGAATACCATTATCAACGCTACACTCCCAAGGTCTATTTTAGCTTTGGAAGCTTATATTAAGGTACTTACGCCACATCCTATCACACGTCTGCCGGCTCCGGGGCTAGTTATCACGGATAAGAAGAGTGAAGGGCATCTAGCGAGTACGGCATGGAAGTTGAGGAAGCGGGACGAGGAGAGAGTGTTGGTGGGAACGAGATATTGGGAGGAAGAGAGGTTGTATATTGCGACGATTCTCGTTCCACCCCGTGCATCATCATCGTCTTCGCCAAATCCGAATCAAGCAAGCGGTACTAGTGCAGAGATTGTGTCTGCTTCTACGTCTGTGAATTTGGATACTGTGGAGCAGCAAACGCCGCAGCCGAGTAGAATGCAGTTGGGAAGTAGTATTACGGAGCCGAACGCTACTTCGAATTCGGATGCACTGGTTAAACCTGACGCCGACGTCCCGAGCGCCAGCGCCGGTTCGAGCCCCGATACGCCAGTGAAGCCTCCACGTTCCCCGTCCTCGTCCCCGCCCGGCCCGTCCTTAGGCTACGCACCGCCGCACCCATCGTCGAGCTCGATCATTCCGAGTTCGTTGTCATCGTATGTACGTGGGCGGACGATCTCGTCGGCGTTTACGAACAAGGGCGAGATGCGCACGCCGGTGGATCTGGTGGTGGGTGAGTTGGTGGTTGATTCGAGGTTGTATCCGGATGGGTATGAGGTAGTTTTGAGGAGCCGGATGGGAAGTGGGGAGTGTGTCCCGTTGAGGAGTGGAGTCTCGTCCTTGTCCTCGAGCTCGAGTGAGGGATCTGGTTTGGCAGCTGCTGCGGAAGACAGGGAGAGTGTGTTTCCGCTGGCATATACGATTTACACGATGCCTTCGTCGCCGATGCATTCGTCTGGGCTGAACGAGGGGGAGAGTCCGACGAGGCATTTGATTAGGCTGATACTGCCGACGGCGCAATATCAGGTGTCGGCGGTGCAAGATCCGTTGACGGGGGAGATGAGAGGCGCGTCGCCGCGTCCGTCGTGGTTGGTTGATATGAGGAGGTGTGGAGCGGTTGTGGAGGTTGAGGTGAGGCCTATGAGAGAGGTCGGTGTGGGTGTTGGGGTAGGGACGGGGAGTGTGAGGGGGAAGGGAAAGGAGAAGGGGGCGGTGGTGAGAGTTGATGGGAAGGAGGTGGCTGTAATTGGGGAGAAGGAGTCGTTGACTTGTCTTGGAAGGGATGAATTATTGGATGATAGAGTTTCAAAGATGGGGGTGCTTTCGAGGTATGTCTTAATGTCCTTTCTTTTGGGTGTTATTATCCTTTCTCGATTTTTATTGTTACGTTTCGCTCACTCCGGGACATCTTATCACGGCTTCTGTCATGTTCGCGTCCTGATTTTTTCTTATCGCGTCATCATATCAGCGTCTCATGACGTGCGTGAGTTTGTTTTGTTGATGGTTTCTTTGTCGTGAACAGGATACCGAGCGGGTCGGAGCCATTACCAGAGGAACTCAAGATCCCTGTGGGGATTACGGACGAGCTGTTGGAGCCTGCAAGCACAAGCTTGACATCGGGTGACGGAAGACGGCCGCTAGAAGAAGTCAAAACAGTTACCGAAAGCAGGGAGGAGACGCCGCGCAGCAATGTAAATTTCCGTTTTGGAATATGGAACTGACATTTTGCTGAGACGTTGAGACTAGGCAAATGACCAGGAGGTGGCGTCTTTGGCAGCGACATTAACACCGCGCGTCCCACACGTGGGTGCTGGTACGGGAGGAGGATTGCTTGGATTTCTGAACACGTACAACAATCCGCTTGCGAGGTTTTCGTCGTCGCTGGGGGGGACAAGCAATACAACGGAGTTGAATACTAATACTAATGGTAATACGACAAGAGGTAATAATAATAGTGGGGGAGAGGGGAGGCCGGGGAGCCCGGAGCTGCCTGGTGGGCTGGGAGAGACGGAGGGAGGCGCAGCCACAGTTGATGCACGTGGAAGACAATTTCCGCTGTCGACTGTCCTCGTGGTTGGATTAATTGCGTTCTTAATTGGGTCGCTGCTTCGGTCGCTGGTGAGCCCGGCGGACTTTGTGTATTTTGTGGCAGAGGCGGGGGAGTTGGATGGGTGGCGAGAGATGCGAAGGCTAGTGTCGATCAAGTACGGGGGCTGGGATGTGCAAGTAGCTGTAGTACGGCGGCAGTGAGGTTACCTCGGAGATAATGGCATGAATGATGGCCGGCAAGTGGCGAATATTTGGTCGGCGCCGGAAAGTAAATGGACATGATTAGAGTAATTGGCGCTGTCTTGCTTGGCTTCCCCGACGTTCAAGCCTGCGCGGCCTCGCTGACTCCCGCGGACGCCACGCCAGCAAAATCTGACTAGCCATCTGCTGCCGCTCGCTGCCGTCGCCGTCATGGCCACTGCTCCCCCTCCAGCGCCCCCTCCCCCGCCCCAGCTCGACCCTTCCCCACAGACCCTCTCTTGGGAGGGCGAAAAGATGTCCGTCGCGCTCTCCCTTCTCTCACCGCCCCTGATCTCCCATCCAGGTTTAACATCTACATCTACGACTACTGTTACAAGCGCGGCTTCCACAAAACCGCACGTGAACTCATGGTCGAGGCTGAGATCCCCCCAGACTCCAGTCCCCCGATCAATGCCAGGCAGGGTCTTCTCTTCGAGTACGCTTTTCCTCTTTCCCTCCTTCCCCTACCCCTCACCCTTATCCAGGTGGTGGAGCGTCTTCTGGGTCCTCTTTACTGCAAAGGCCAACGGTCATGGCTCAGAAGAGGCCGTTCTCTACACTCAGGTACGTCGTTACACTCCCTTGTCCCACCATCTCCTTCCAATTCACTACAGCACCAAGCAAACCAGCTTGCCCAGCGTCAGGCCAGCCAGCGCACTATGCAGCCTGGCCAAGCCCCGCCAGGCAGCCAACCGCCTCAGCCTGGAATCCATCAGCACCCTCAGCCGATCACCCGAGGTCCCAATGGAGTTGCCACTAGATCATCCATGATGGCGTTTCCCTCCAACGGACCCATGCCGAATGGCGTCGGCCCCCCACCAGGTTCTATGCCGGGCCATGCTGGTTATCCTAACGGAATTCCACAACCCGGACCTCCTTTACCACAAGCAATATCCTCTGGCCAGGGCCAGAGCTTTCAGCCAATGTCTGGTGCATCCCGTTCGTCCATCAGCGGCATACCAAACCAACCGCCCCCACCCCAACAACCCCCGCAACAACAACGCGGTCCCAATCCCGGCGCGCCCTATCAATCTCCAAACATGGCGTCCCCGCAAAACCCTCCTGGGCCGTCACAGCATCCCCAACAACATACCCAGCAGCTGATGAACCAACTAGGCCCTTCGCCCCACCTTTCGCATTTGAACCGCAATATGCTCCCCCCGAGTCAAGGCGTGAATCCGATGAACTCGCAAGGCCCCCCGCCAGGTGGTGGTGCACCGCCACCAATGCAGTATCCGCAGATGGGTCAATCACCTAGCCGTGCCGTGACCCCGAGTCAGGGTCAGGGAGGTATGATGCATCCAAGCCCGTCGATGGCGAACCGTCAGCCCCCGGGTCCCATGCCCACAAACACCGACAATATGAATGCTCAGCTCATGTCTTTGCCGCAGGGTACTGTGGCTCAGATAAGTAGAGCATTAGGGATCGAGATGAGGGATATTGCGAGTCTTTCCATGCAGGACAAAGTGCGTGATTATTTCTCTGTTTAGCTTCTGTGGAGTCTGTCCTTACACGTGTCAAGTCGAGAATCTTAGAGTTCTATCGGAGGCAAAGTACGCAGGCGCAGCCCGGTCACCCTGGTGGTGGACCGCCTGATAATGCTGCTGGGCCTTCAAATCCTATGATGATGCAAAATCCGGCTCAACGCATTAATCCTCAGCAACGGAATCAACAACAGCCGCTTCAACGAGGAGGAAAACGGAATAGTACATCGCCAGGAGAAGAGGTGCGGTTAATCAATACCATAAAGTTTTGTGCAACAAGGACTAACGTTCCACGTTTAAGCATGAACTTCTCCCACACAACTCTTCACCACCTGCCAACAAACGTATACGGCGTTCACCGATGGAGCAGCCTGCTGTACCTCCTGCAATGGGCTACAATACGCAACAGCCACAAAATCACCCCCAGCAGTCCGGGCAGATGATGATGAATCCTCCGAGTGGACCGCAAGGTCAAGGAACGATGACTATGCGTGTACCGGGTGCCGGGCCTATGGGTATGCATGTAAACGGCGGACCACCTCATCCTGGCCAGTCGCCGATGGGTGGTGGCCCGATGGGCCTTGGTGGAATGGGCATGGGACCAGGCCCTGGACCGGGGCCGGGACCGGGGCCGCAGCCTCCGATGATGCAGAACATGCAACACATGGGTGGTGCGGGAGGTATGCCACCGCACATGGGTCCACCTGGGGCGCTCACGCCCCATATGCAGGTGAAGTCTTTTCTGTAGTGTCTCTTGCTCCGTGTTTAGTGAGACATTTTTTTTCGTATGTGCAGAGTCAGCAAATGCAGGCGCGTGAAGCGACCATACGTCATCCGAGTATGATGCCAAAAGGGCCACAACCACTAGGAAACATGAATGTAGGATCTCCACCTTCTAGTGATCCATCGCAATTCGGTCTTGGTGGCGTTGGGTCTCAGCTTGGTCCAGGTCCAGGACCTGCAGGATACAATCAGAATAGAATGCCAATGCAAAAGTCGATGGGACCACCACCTTCTCCAGCGCTCAACGGACCTCCAAAGGATCAGAAACCTCCTTTGATGCCAGGTGGCGGCCCACCAGGACCAGGGAGCGCAAAGAACCCGATGCAGAACATGCCTGCAAACCATAACTCACCGAGGAACCCACCCCCGCCCGGTGTACCGGGTCAATTGGGTAGCGCAGCGCATACACCGAATATGGGTGTGAATGGCGTTGTTCCGGGCTCGTCAACGCCTGTGCCCGGGAACACAACGAACATCAACCCCACCTCGACGCCGATACCTGGATCTATGGGGGGACCTCCCCCGCCTCCACCTCCGCCTCCGTCAGTGCCTGGGAGCCTCGGTGATCCCGGAGGAGCAGGGCCGATGGGCGCCATTGGGGAAGGTGATCTGTTTTCTTCGGAATTTATCCAGAGTGTTGCGGGATTGGATGTTTTTGATCCAAGGTTTTTGGAGCCCAACGGGGATATCAATTTCGAGAGGGATTTTGGACAGTGGTTTAATCCTGATGATGCGATGGCGGGGCTGGATATGAAATGATCTGGAGGTGGCGGTGGCGATGCCTTGGGGTCAGTGTTGGTCGGTGTGTCGAGGAAGGCATTGCCTAGTTGCAACGCGAGGATGTAAGATGGCTGATGATGGAAGAAGGTCCCGGTCATGGTGTGGGAGAGGGAAGTGGAAAAGGTGGGAAGGACACTCCGATGTATGGATCGGTCTGCAGGTACCTCTGTCGAGGTACCTCCACAAACTGGATACGCCATGATTTTTTTCGCCACATGCTGCTATCGCTGGTGACGAATCCAATTCACTTGCGAACCCCCATACCTACCCCCTCAAAAATCGCGGATGGTTGGTGGATGGAAACAGGAACAGGAACGGGTGGACCGCCCCCCCCACTCAAGCTTGGTTTTCTTTTTCTTTTTTGTTCGATTTTGCTGTTAGATCACCGCTGTTCTCCATCTCCTTGGTATCTTCTCTTGTTTCTCCCTGTCCCTCCTCTCTGTCTCTATCGCGTCTTGCGTAGGGACGATATTATTCCCCATCCGCCTAGCGTATAACCCTCCACTGCACATATATGTTTCCCACTTTGTTTTCTCTAGCTTTCTGTGTGTGTGTGTTTCTTAGCGTAACGTTATTTCCCTCCTCCCATAGTGTTTTTGCCTACGTACGTACCATCTATCTCCCTACTAGTTATTTACGTATCATTCATTTACTCCCCCCCCCTCCCTCTTCCCTCGCCTTTACTTGTGTCGATTTTTCTTGGCTTGTACTCTTTATAATATGTCTTGTTGCGTGTACGATTTCGTTTATTTTCAATGTTAGTTTCTCTGGATGGAGAATGGAATTTGGTGGAGTGAGTGAGTGAGTGGTTTTTGTGCTTTTTGATGGATGGATTACTCGGTGTAGTTCTTTGATAAAGCTTTGCGATTGAGCCAAGATTTTTTTGTCGAGAGGTATATCGTGGGCTGCTGTATGTTGTGTTTGTGGTATTCGTTGCGGGAAACGAGGGGATTGGTATTAGCTCGTCCATCATACATACTTCAGTACGAGTTTCGATATCGGTTCACTCAATCCAACGATTATCAATTTTTGGCTTTCGATGTCAATCAACGATCAAATGTTCGAGGTTCGAGGTTCGACGTTCAGCCTTCTTGAGTTGTATACGGATTGCACTGTCCTCTGACTACTCTACTCATTGGGCAGGTCTCACGAGTTATTTTTGGGTGCCAGCGAGGGTGAGAATGTATTGATCCGGGTTAGTGGTTGCGACGATCCCTATCTTATCTGCTATTCTGCAAAACTACCTGTTAGATCGATCACACGCCATATCAACACTCAATGAACTACACTACAGTGACTCTGTACTTGAATAAGTTCGCCGCAATGTAATGGTGCAACCTGGTACGGGCGCAGCGCCCTTCACTTTGATGAAACGATCCTACGATCGAGAGCTGCTTCGACTTATGCTGGCATAAATGCCTCGTTTTTTTCGTATCAGTCGGTCTTACGACACGAGACAAATCTACGTTCGACTGCTGTGAGATTCGTTATCATGAAAGGAACATCTGCATATATCCCTATCAGTCATAAGACTTGCTTGTCACCCTCACTCGCGATTTTTTTGATCCCAAGCCGCAGTTGTCCTTTCTCTTCCTGCTTGACACAACACTGAGGCTTTCCTTCTTTTTTCTTCGTATCATCATAGGCTCGGTGCTCCAATGTCCTTTTCTGCAGACATTATGAATGCTCAACTCATGTCTCTACCGCAGAGTACTGTGACTCAGATTTGTAGAGCATTGGCGATCGAGATGAGGGATGTTGCGAGTCTTTCCAAGCCTGACAAAGTGCGTGATTATTTTTTTGTTTAGCTTCTGTGGAGTCTGTCCTGATACCTGTCAAGTCGAGAATATTAGAGTTCTATCGGAGGAGCACTATGCAGGTAAAGTCTTTTCTGTAGTGTCTCTTGCTCCGTGTTTAGTGAGACATTTTTTTTCGTATGTGCAGAGTCAGCAAATGCAGGCGCGTGAAGCGACCATACGTCATCCGAGTATGATGCCAAAAGGGCCACAACCACTCGGAAACATGAATGTAGGGTCTCCACCTTCTAGTGATCCATCACAATTCGGTCTTGGTGGCGTTGGATCTCAGCTTGGTCCAGGTCCAGGACCTGCAGGATATGATGAGAATAGAATGCCAATGCCAAAAGCAATGGGACCACCACCTTCTCCAGTGCTCAACGAACTTCCAGAGGATCAGAAACCTCCTTTGATGCCAGGTGGCGGCCCACCAGGACCAGGGAGCGCAAAGAACCCGATGCAGAACATGCCTGAAAACCATAACTCACCGAGGAACCCACTCCCGCCCGGTGTACCGGGTCAATCGGGCAGTGCAGCACATACACCGAATATGGGTGTCGTTCAGGGCCCGTCAACGCTTGTGCCTGGGAACACGACGAACGTCAACCTCACCTCGACGCCGATAGGTGGACCGACCCCGCCTCCGCCTCCGTCAATACCTGGGAGCTTCGGTGGACCCGGAGGAACGGAGTCGGTGGGTGCCATTGGGGAAGATGATCTGGTTTCTTCGGAATTTATCTAGAGTGTTGCGGAATTGGACGTTTCTGATCCAAGGTTCCTGGAGCCGAACGGGGATTCCAATTTTATTGGGGAAGGTGATCTGTTTTCTTCGGAATTTATCCAGAGTGTTGCGGGATTGGATATTTTTGATCCAAGGTTTGTGGATATCAATTTTGAGAGGGATTGTGGACAGTGGTTTTCTCCCGATGATCCGATGGCGGGGCTGGATATGAAGTGACTTGGAGGTGTGGGGTGGGGTCAGCCTCGGTCGACATGTCGAGGCATTGCCTAGTTGGAACGCAAGGATGTCAGATGGCTGGTGATGGAAGAAGGTCATGGTCATGGTGTGGGAAAGGAAGTGGAAAAGAAAAGTTTGCAAGGACCATGGATGGCTTTGGAGCTACCTCGAGATGTTCTCCATCTCCTTGGTATCTTCTCTTGTTTTTTTACCTATCCCTCCTCTCTGTCTCTATCGCGTCTTGCATAGAGACGATATTCTTCCCCATCTGCCAAGCGCATATGTTTCCCATTTTGTTTTCTCTAACTTTCTCTGTGTGTGGTTGATTTCCCTCTTTCCATAATGTTGTTCTCTACATACCATCTATCTTCCCTCTCTGATCTCGTTACCTGCGTCAATTTTTCCGGCCTTTCTCTTTATATTGTCTTGTTGCATGTATATTTGTGACGGATTGATTACTCGGTATAGTTCTTCGACAAAGCTTCCTACTGATACAAGATCTTCTGTCGAGGACATTGCGGGCTCTGTGTATAACTTTCGATATCGGTCCACCGATCCAGCAGTTATCAATTTTTGACTTTCAATGTCAATAAATGATCAAATATTCGACATGCAGCTTTTGAGTCATCTAGGAATTGTACAGAGGCCCGCCTCACGAGTTATTTCTGGGTGCCAGCAAGGGCGAGAATGTTTGTATTGGATTTGGCATGACGTCTCGTCTATCAGTATACTTCGGATTATTTCCTTTTATGGGATTCCCTCTACGATCTTTCTGGGACCTACTCGATCGGTATTTACTAATCTTTGTTTCTCTACCTCAGTATAATTTTTACCTACACAAACAATGCCCCCTCAGTCAATCACATTCAGAGAGTGACCGAGGGTGAACATATTTACTCATCTACTTACATGATACTTTACGTACGGATTACTGTAGACTAAAACTGTCGTTTACTCTACAGTTTTGTCCGTGTGCGACGATCTTATCATCTTATCTGCTTTCCTGCTATCATTTTTGAAGAACATTACATATATACTACCTCCTGTTGGATATCAACACTCAGTAGACTACAATGACTCTGTACTCGAATAAGTTCGCTGTACTGCAATGGTGCGACCTGAACGAATCGATCCTACGGTCGAGCAAGTGCTGGCATAAATGCCTCTTACGGCAAAAGGGACAGTTTACGTTCAATTGCTGGGAGATCCGCATCATGAAAGGAACTACCTATACATTCAAGAACGTGCATTGTCGATCACCTTCCATAGGAATTATTGACGATTTTCTGGCTCGATGCTACATGATTCGTTTCGGGCGAAGTCGATATGAAAAGTGGTCTATCTCGTACGCAGGTTGTGAGAGTATTCAACCAAGCTCTAGGACCTGGACGCTTTGAGCTTCTTCGTGTATAATTAAGTTAGTGATACTACAGTTAGTTGCAAAAATGGCATCCGCATCGTGCTTATATAGTACATTGAGATTTCCGTTAGGCAAGGCTAATCTTTCGTAGATTGCGCACCTCACGCCGCTTCTGTATATCACTTTGAACATCTGCATCTAGCAGATCTATCCACATATTGTGTCAGTCCTAGAGACTAAGAATCGTCAATACAATCATACCCTAATCGGAGTTGTCTATTACCGAGGAAC
The DNA here is from genome assembly GCA_003313675.1 of Termitomyces heimii. Lineage (NCBI taxonomy): Eukaryota > Fungi > Basidiomycota > Agaricomycetes > Agaricales > Lyophyllaceae > Termitomyces > Termitomyces heimii. The sequence continues at coordinate 14,939 of QLON01000671.1, read as the reverse complement.
AAGAGGGCCTGCCCTTGGATTTTTTTCACCCTCAGTGGTATCATATGTAGAGGTGAACATGTATATCATCAAGTTAGTAGATTTGTCCATGCTCAGTGTGTTGAGGACATCATATTTCTTTGTAAATCTAAGTGTGGCGTTGCATATTCTTCCTTTACCAAAGATTTGCGACTTGCTGCTGTTGGAGATCTGGAAAATCCGACAACATTCATGTCAAACGTCACCACATCATAAACTCGAGAATATTTGCTGCATGGAGACAGACAAGAATGGAGTACAACTATCAAGACGCCACAAGTAGAATTTTACAACTCTTTTCCATGTTTACGTTATAGTCATTAGAAGCTGATAATTCAACAGGAGTTGTAGAATAACAACCAGTGTACGTTCTTCATATGTCTCCGCAATGTAAGTAAGACAGCTGTACGATAAATAACCTGTAGAAAGACAACCAGTGTAAGTTTTACAGAGAGCATCATAAGTAAATAAGTAATGTGTGTAGGTAAATAGTGTGCTTATCCTCAGATGTCTCCCCAATGTAAGTAAGACAGCTGAGGACACGCCTTGTTAATACCAAAATATATGAGGAACGAAAATAAAATTTGTGGCAAAGAAGAAAGAGCATCACTCGAGAAAGTCTCATCAGATGAAGATGATGATTGATTGTTTAGTTTTCCTCTACCGTCACAAATTTTTCTTTTACCCCCTTGCAAAAGTTAGGTGATTGAAGTGCCTATGGAAATTCAATCCAACTATCATTACATACATAAGCTTGGCACATCTCTGAAAATGTCACATTGTTAAATCACGTGAAATTGAAGATGGCGTCGGCCATCTGAAACTTGTTCAGTCTACCAAAATCAATTTCTGATGGAAAAAAGTCTGGGTACTACCTCTTTTACCGTTGCTCACGGAAGAGACCGACGGCCAAAAGTAGACCGCTTTTTGGCTTTCATCTTGCCGGAACGAACAGTCCTAGATAATACCCGTTTGCTTCAGACTTTTAGAAGTGATTTGTGCAATTCTTTAATCACTGTAGGTCTTTTCCAGCTGAAATCTATCTGAACCTTAACCGTACTCCATCTAGAACGGCATCTGGGCTCTTATACTTGCGCAATTGGCTATACAGGGTATAAACTCGATGAGACACGCTCGTATAAACACCATAAATGCCTCGTTAATCCAGATCGTCACTTGTAACCAGAAACTAAGAACAGCCGGTGCAGATCCACCTTCCCTCTACCCTTCATTGGAACCCGTCTCTTATGCTGCATCCGGATCCGATCCTTCCGCGACAGAGAAATTGAGTTATTCCAGCCTCCTGTACATGTCTAGCTTGATATGCTGCATAATCAATGTCCTCTATGTCTTATCTATGCAAAAATGGCTGAGGAGGCTTTCTCAGCGCATTATACAAGAGGGTCGATCACTTCGGGACGAGAACAGAGACGTATCATTGGCCGTCAACTTCAGGCTTATCCCACGCGCCTGCTTACAGCTTTCAATATATCTGTTCCTGGCTGGTCTTGCAAATTCTTTGATTGAAATCGGTGTCTTCACGTTCGTACCTGTTTTTATGCTTGCAGGGTATATTGTATATACCTTCACAACCGTACGACCTTTCTTTGACTCGGAAGCGCCTTTCAAGGATTACTTGGTACCGACAATTTGGTGGTTTCTGCACAGGACCTATCTTACTGGCTAATATTGCAATGCCGCAAGTCGTTTGTAGGAACCGTGTCTAATACCGGTGAGTTTTACGTATATTCAGACTTCAGGAAAAGTAATTGACGCATCATGGTGAGTGGGGAAGCAGGGCCAAGAGGTTGGAGGATGAATCTGTCCGAAGTCTGTTCTATGAGAGAGCCGCACGTGCCACTCAGCACGCCAACCTAGCTAAATCTTCCGCATTGTTGCAACTTGTATGCCATACTGGTCACGGTGCTGTGCTCATTTTAGTCATCCAATTTGGGTGTAGATTTTTCGCCTAAAGAAGTAACACCTGACCAACGACAACCGAATATTTTTCTTGCGTACAGCACACATAAGGATCATGAGCTAGTACGATAGCTAAGGAAATAAACCGGAAGGGTTCGTCGAAAAATAGATACGAAGTGGCGCGTAATGGCTTGGGAACAAGAAAGTGATTGTGGCGAAGGACGAGGTGAATGAAATTTGGATAACCTTGGTGTAGAACACGAGAAGGCAGAAGGGAGAAGGCAAGGGGGTATCAACGAATTCGGGGGATCGTTTGCCCACCGCAATGGGGTCGCAGGGCAAAAGTGCACTGTGGTAAATGTCAAATGCTGTACAGTGTACCAATGTAGTATGTAAGCACTGATGTAGTTACTCCTGACCATGGAACATCGGGCCACAGAAAGCCGGCGTCCTTAAGCAGAGAGGGGGAATGGAACGAGCACAGCCCGTCCGGCTATGAGAATAAACAAAGTATGGAAGCCAAACCACACGCCCGCCAGTAAATAAGGAATAATTACATGCCACCATAGGCGTCCTCAGGGTCATAGACGGTATAAGACGACACTGGGCGCCGCGTATTAGACCTAGCCTGTGCGGCAGAAGCCACAGATGCAGAAGAAGGCGCATTGCTGTCGTTGCTGACAAATGCCGAAGTGTCCGGGGCTACCTTGATGTCACGTTGGATGTTCGCGTATTTCGGGTCATCTTCAGACGCAGTCGATTTGGTTGAAGGACGGCGCTGGAGAACTTCGGGCTTCGAGCTGGTATCACGAGAAAGTGCGTGAGAACTGTCGGTAGCTGTAGTTTGAGATGCATCGCGGGCGACGGCGAGTGCGGAAGAAGTGGAAGTAGCGTTAGAGAAGGGGTGGGGGAGGGGAGCATTGACTGCAGCTGTAGAACTTTGTGCACCTGAAACGAAAGAACTCTGATATTCTTGATGTTGATGTTGATGATATGGTCGCTGAGGGAACTGGAACTGCATTGGCGTGAAACCGAACGCGGACTGACCGTTGGAAGGATGTTGGCCAGATGGGGAGTTTCCACTATATATGTCGGCGTAGGGATCGCGTGTGACTTGTCCGTCTGCGCCGTACATTCCGAGATTGTATTGTGCGGCAGCAGTAGCATAGTGTCCATATGGATCAGTGCTCTGGACTGCATGCTCGCTATAAGGACTTGCTGCGGATGCCTGAGGAACAGCGGGAGCATTAAAGTGCTGGGCGATCATGCTGGGGGGGCGAGGACCATGTTGTTCTTGCATCTTCTCCTTCTCAGGGGGGTCATCAAGGAGGAGAGCAGAACGGCGGAACTTTGACGCATTAAATACCAAATCATCGAGCGACTTCTTTCGATAATGCCTCTACAGATATGATGTGGTCAAACTTACACTTCCACGGTGGATGACGCGACGTGACGTACGACAACGAAAAACACCAAGGCAAGCAGGAGCGCCAGGCCGGACAAACCACCAATTACGCCCCCAGCGACGGCACCACCACTGACAGCACTTGACGCTACGGGAGCAGAGGAAGCCGATGCTTTGGCAGATATCGAAACAGGATTGGTAGAACTGGTCTTCCCGGCAGTGGTGACGGTGGGAACTTTGATGGACACAGACTGAAAGATCTTCGTAAGCTAGAGCACTATGATGATATGTGAAATCAATTACCTGGGACGATGATGTTAAAGGGGTTGCGACCGATGATGTTGTAGTGGCGGGAAGGACGGGGCTGGTAGTGATTGCGGAACGGACGGGGGTGGTAGTGGTTACGGGAGGGACGGGGGGAGCGGGGGCGATAGTGCTGGGAGTGATAGTGGGGCTAGCCACAACAGTGTCGGGTGCAATCGGGGAGACAGGCTGGACGACTGAAAAAGTAGTTTCGGGAACAGCGAGAGATGTGTCTTCAGGATGACGGGTCTTTTCGTCTGGAGGCCCTCCGCCTGGAATAACGGCGCAAGGATTTAACACAATAGAAACCAAGGCAAGCTAGAAGATACAGCGTACCTTGTCCACCGGGTTTGTTGTCGTTGTGGTCACCATTTTCATCGGGGTTACCATCGGTCCCAGGATGTGATGCTACTTCAAAAGTAACTGCACGAGCAGCGAGACCACGGTGGTGGCGAACGACCCTGATGTTTTCGTGGAACATGGTTCTTGAGGGGTATCTGGGTTAAGCGTTATGGGGCGTTAAAAGGAAAGGAATAGAGAAAAGATTGTGAAGACGAGGCGCTATGAGCCTAGTGAGAAGCTGCAGAACGTGGCCTCAGTCGGGAAAGGTTGAGTTGAGGGTGGATATTTCCGAATCTTCTCCTAGTTGATTATTGTTGTCAATCTACAGTCGGCTCGCTTAAGGTTGCCTTGCAACCACAGATTCATTGTTTGATATCTCCTAAAATCAATGCCTTTGTGAGCAGTAATCCTCATGTCCACTTCGTCTGTCACACTATACATCTCTGAGGCTTTCATTATAAAGACGCTTCAGAAGCTCTTGTTGAATTCTATGAGTGCTTTGACGTCGATCTATGATAAACATCCTGGTACTATGGTCTCTAGTTCCAACCACTCTGCCAGAGATTATCGTATGAAAACAAGTCGAAGGATGATAGGACACTTATAACGTTATTGTCCATGTCCGATCTCGTAGGGTATGACCATTTTTAAATCAATCCACTCGAAAGTGACTTTCAAAGCGACTCGGGGACTCGGTTTCCAGTCCGAGCATCACACGGCTGTCATATCGTTTTCTTCCCCCTTGAATAAAGTGTCAGCAGAACTGACTGACATCGATCAACTTTTGGGGGCAGAGGCTCAAACTGAACTTGACCAGACTTGGCCCAAGTTTTGCGACTTGATACCAAACCATCGAGCAATCAAATGCAGAAAAAATCCATTCATTTAAAGACCAGAACTCCCATCTGCATGGGACTTCGAGATTCGCGCAGAGGGTTTTTATACCTTTGAAGGGAGTCTTATCATAAGGTACAGAGCCCGCAAAAAAAATAGCGTCCAAATGTGGCTATTCGAGAAACAATCGCCGCGCGCGCGCCCTAAGTTCCGACAAGAGCGGTAAGTTCAGCGACGACGCAATAAGATTACTAAAAGGCAAGAGCTTGAGCGCTTGTCAATTTGCTTGCAACTTTACTATTGGTAGGTTGTTAACACGATCAGTATAAATACCACGTATGTCTTCAGGCAGAGCATGTTTAAATTGAAAAGTGGATAATGGTGCTCAATGCTCAATAGGAGGCCCGGCTAACATTCTTCAACAAAAATCTTCTGGCGGAATTTTGCGAAACACTACAGATATGGAGATTTCAACTAGCGAGGAAGGTTGGATAGTCCATCACATTCATTATTTCACTCCAAGCTCTGCGATTCTCCCATCAATGAGTTTGAGGAGAGTATTCATCCCCAACAAAACCCCTTCATCAGGCCCTTTCCCGGGTGTCAAACGAGTATGAGCGAAATCAATTAGCTTCACGACATAGGGCGGCCCAATGCGCTTGGTTTCATCTTCCTCGTCATCTTCTTCTTCAATGTCGTCTTCGTCATCCTCCTCCAGTTGCTGCAAGGCCTCCTTGGCTCGTGTCCAGTCCGCTTCATACACGATCAAAAGACTTCCTCCAACCATACGCATCTCAAGTCGCGAATACACATCCTTGATCTCTGCAATGTCTTCCCGCAATCCGTGCAAGATTGGCAGAAGAATATCCACAGGGAGTCCGCTCGATGATACTTTGGAAGCTTCCTCGCCTTCATGTGCGATGGGTGACCCAACTGGAAAGAAGCGAGAAATTCCGTCGGGTAGATCGGCAGGTTTAATGGATTTCCCATAGTCTTTTGGCGTATTTATGGCCAGATTTGTAACATTGTCATATACCTTTTAAGAATTCTTATCAGATGCGAGGTCCTGATTAGTGGTTTAAAAAAGTGCTTCACCTGAAACCCTGTTAATCTTACGCCCGTCTCGAGAGATGTAGTATTCTTTGCGGTTTCGATCATACGTTCTACCTTCTCTGGAGATGCCGTTTCGTCATAGAGTACAGTACCGAGTTTGACATCGAGGATGTTGGGTTTAAGAAAAGGGTACGATATATTCTCCAGAACGATGGACTGTATTTATGGTCAAGCAAGAAAGAGTTCATGGAAGAGAAGTAGCAAACAGGTTAAGTGCACACATCACTGTGAAGGTGTAGATGAACTCATCTTTCTTCGCCGCATTAGTAGGTATTACACTGATGTTTCCCTCTACTGCAGACTTCTCTTCATCCAACTCGCCTTCTAGTTTCAACGTTCCAATGAAATTTGGTATAAACGGGCGCAAGGGCTCGAAGTCCGAGTTCTGTTCGAGTGTTTGATAGAACTGGAGTTCTAGTGGAAGTGCGGGCTTGATAATGAGCGAACCGTCCTCTGTTGTGAGGACACCTGCGTGTCCACCGACTTGGGATGAAAGAGGTTTATTTGCTGATGATGAGGGCGTCATGAGTGAAGCTCAGTGAGAGACGTCGAAAGATGTGCGCTGCTAAATAGATAGTTTCGATCGATATCTGATCGTAAACCCCACACCGAACCATTATGGCTCTGAACTTGAACTACGATTTGAATACATATCTCGCTGTTACGTTCTCTTCTGGTTCGCCCTACTTTGGAGAACCTGCCCAGCTAGCCATGGTTCATCCTGCCGTCACACATGTCGGGCAAGCTGGTCAACTGCAGGATGTCCAGATTTTCAGTGTCCCGAATTCGGAGTGGGAGACTGTCCAAAAAGATGTCCTAGAAAAGATGAGCAAGGCGAACGGTGTAGGAAGAGTTGACGTTCAGAAAGTGAAGACTCGCTCGAAACGGGGTGACGATGAATTGTGATTCCGAATGACGCCACAACGTTCGTGCAATGTCCTATCCTCGTAGGTATCTGGTGACTCAATGTTAACTGACAGAGGTGTTCTTTTACACATTCTTTCTACAGCCTTGTATTTTTATCAATCCTGAGGATCAATCACCAGTTCTTGATAGGCAAGTTGCATTGATGATGCCTTTGTGACCGATAGGAATGACATTGTTGTACAAGAATTTGTACAAGAACAGTATGCCATATTCATTCGAAAACATTGTCCTCGTATGCGAATAGTTGATTCTCTTATACCATGGCCTACAGCAGATCTGATAGCTGAAAATGTCTCTATGACGAACTAATATAGTACCACATAGTTCAATGTGACTCGTTGAGATTCAAAATTCGAATAGACGACGAAAAATGATATCATTGAGCGTATCCTAGTTTTGAAAGCTGTATCCAAACTTCTGAATGTGCGAGTTCACGAAAATGATCTACTTAAATGTTCTGTACAAACTAACAGTAAATTACATTGGCCTATCGTTGCGAATAGATAGTTAGCATATGAATGATGGTAAAAATGAGAGTGTGATAAAATGATATTTCCTGTTAATTTTTATTTGAAGAATTTGAAGATGAAACAGAGGTTGGTGTTCAGATATCATGTCTGCGCCTCGTCGAGCTGTATGGGTCCACCTGCCGTTGCAGTACCGATTACCTTTGACGAGTTCTCATCCGCCATCCGCCGCTTCCTCTCGCCTACCTTCCAAATAACATCCTTGAGCTCTTGCACAACCTCACCTCCAGAACCCCACTTCTCCGCACCCCCTCGACGCTCCGTCCCCAGACTCGTCGAGATACCAAGCCCCATGTTTTCCCTTGTAGCTTTCATAAGCTTTATTCTTTCCTCCCTAGTCAACTTGGACCTCTCCCTCTTGAACGCGCCTACACTTCCCGTGTCTGCCTCAAACACCTGCTCAATCCCTGGCGGTGGCAGGTGCTGCGTTGACGCCGAGAGCAAAAGATGCGACGAAGCGTCATCTATTGCTCCCCCATCCACAGCCTCAAGGGCCACGACTGCATACCCCGCAGGCGGGTTCTCCTGCTCAATGTCAAATGAGAATGTAGAATCAGGCTTGTCCGACTCGTCACTCCCGTCATGTCCTAGGGCAGGCACATCGTCACTTGAATGTGTTTCATCATCTGGACCATACATATCTGGAGGATACACGACATCCAGCAAACGTTCTCTCCCACGTTCGCATTCACGCAAGGCGAGTCCCAATTCTCGGCGTAAACGCTCATAAGCCTCAATTGCCGGAGATATTGGTAATGGGGGTGCAGGAGGTTCACCAGGAGAAAATGAAATTGAAGTGGAACGTGTCTGTCGTCGCAGACGACGGTCGAGGACCGCACTATTAGGAACAGTCTCCTCACGCTCCCGCAAAGCTGTGACACATTGTTGCAAATTCTCTCTCGCGTCATCCAAGGCGGATTGAATGGCATCCACGTGCGTCGCGAACCTTGACAAATGGCTCGGGAGCGGGGCGAAGGAGATTCTGATATTTCGCCTGTTGGATAACGGCGAAGACGAGCCCACGGAACTCGTCATACTATTGTCACTATCACGAGGGAAATCCTTCAAAGATGACGGTGTAGGATTCTGATCCCGCAACTTTTGCTGTTCAATTTCAGTCATCGCTTCCAACAATCGCGATGACGCGTCCACAAGGGTAATTGTCAGCAACCCCATTACGCTGCGCACATCTTCCCAATATCCATCATCTTCCTCATCCGTAAAACGCAAAGCGAGAAGATGCGAACATGCAAACCGTTTAGACGACAACGCGCTTTGCAATGCGTGATGTAGTGCCGAAAGTGACAGTGGATGACGTGCAACTTGTACAGGTGTTAATCGTGATCCAGAGTGATATGTAGATGATGTATGCGCAGGCGTGCGTGGGGAACGTGGAGTGAAGCGAGAAGGAGTGGGACTGGAGTAGCTGATTGGAGATAACCTGAATGCATCCATTCCGTCTGTCTTTCGCTTCCTGTGCAAAGCCAAAGCCGCCGCACCGAATGTCAGAGTCCCATCGGCAGTGTGGGGTAAATGTTCGTATGCATCCTCGTACTCCGAGTCTGATTCCTCGTTCGCCGGTGGTACTAATGAATGTGGAGGTGTCAACGGTGCACTAGCAGTTGTCAGAGGCGAATCGGGAGCGTGAACCGACGAAAGATTAAATCTGCGCTTTATTCGTCTGAATGTCGGGCTATTCAGTTGATCGAGCCTGGAACATGTCCCATTCCAAGTCTGGTATTGAGATTCTTTAGAAAAAAATGGATCAGTTGGCATAGATAATGTACGCTGATGAGATGGAAGAGATAGTAGTCTTGTGCGTGCATCATGCGAGAAGGATGACATCGTAGGAGAGGGAGGTGCATACATCTCGGATAGTTGAGAAAGCTCCAAAGGTGATGTGAGAGCTGAGAAGAGTTGACGGACATTGTCGCACTGCGTCCGCGTTGTGAGTAAGGTCGTATGGAGGGCGATACGAAGAGCTGAGGATGAGGGCGAAGTAGCTGCGCCACGCAATGTGCTAGAAGAGTGTTAATTAAATATATGCACTGGAGCACTAAAGTTTTCACCTTGGCTCATCACTATCGACAATATCGAGGGCTGCCTGGACAACCTTTTCCCACTCGTTGTTAGACAAGATCAGTTCATGAAGAGATTCTATGGACTATGATAGGCTAATTAGTAAAATATAGCAGTTCAATGATGTATCAAGCACATACAGGTGACATGTCGTGCTTCGACGTCTCGCTGACATTGACTATATATACAATGGATCCAAGGGTTGCAAGAGCCAGGACATTGTATCCGGCATGGAGGAAAAAACCAAAGGCAACAATTACAAAGGAGGGTATCAAGTATGGAGGAGAATCATGCAATCTTGTTGATAGGGACGTGGAGGTATCCTGATATGCCGTTGAAGTTTGGTCGGGAATTAATTGCCCCGGCAGATCTGGGAGTAGTAACTGGGAAGTTCGAGCGTGTGCGGAGGGAAGAGATACTGCGAGCAGAGTAGAGGATATAACGTCGTATTTGAAGCGTTCAACAAAGGGACTAGACTGGTTCGAAAGATTTGTGAGGTCGAGAGCCCAGATTACCGGCAAGAAAATCTGTTTTAAGGCTATAACACTGGGCGGGATTACTAAGAACACTGTATACCCACCTCTGTAATTTTTATCAACAGCGGAGGACGCCATTCAAACTTGTCTTCATCGCCGTTCTCAAAGTCGGTGGCCCACCATGGATCCAACTCAGATTCAAACTCGACCGTGCTTCCCGGAATTGTATCTGTAGCCTCACCTGCATCTTAAAGCCGAGATAAGACAGCTGAACAAACAAGAGGTTCCAACACGTACTTCGTAGATACTGCTCAAGTGGATGTTCGTTGAATAAGGCGTGGGCCATGCAAGACGTGACGAAGCACGGTTGAAATTGAGTTATCCGTGGTCGTAAGAAGTCGTGAGTAATGTGAAGATGGCAAGGAGTTAGCGAGAGCAGGAAGAGAAGGGGCTGCTATCAGAAAGCAGACACTTGCCAGTGGGGTCAGGGGCCGACCGGAAATACTTTTGTTTACGTAATACAAACAGCCTTCGTGGCGCCTATGTCGCGGGAGTCAGTTAACGCGGTTCGAAGCTGCAGAAGTAGCAGTTTTATTGTAGTATTTCTATGGTTCTGGTAATTAGAGGGGCTAAAATAGGTCTCATAGAAGGAAGGTTCTTTCTCATAGAGGCAATTTTATAACAAAAAACTACGATCATTTATGGCGAGTACAAAACACGGAAAATGGCCTGGTCTGCCTGTACGGATATTTCAAATATTCATTGTTCGAATTTAGACAGGCCATTGGATGTACATACCTGGAGAGGAAAAATGAATGCGGGGTATTGAGCCGAACAACAGGCCACCATGGGTCCTGAATCATTCATATCTTGTCAGAAACAAGGATGGGTTTGGCGGTGGTCAAAACAGAGTCTATTCGTTCATGATTGTACATAGTGAAGTACTCAAGGTGAGTTCTGGATGAGACATCACAAGGGTGTGGCAACGCAGGTACACACGTGGGACACGCTTATCGTTCCATCATTCTGTATTCCCACCCATTTTCCTCTCACCCCGTTGCAGTCACTGTTGCCTTGCAGTTCCTCTCGGCGTTCTCTCCTCGCTGCCAGTGTCTGCCTCAGCGAGCCTCACGTTCCTTCATACAACCACTCTCTTTACGTATCGGAAAAATGACCCTCCATGATCGATACCCTCATCGCCGACTTCAAGCCCGTCAACACCACAGAATAGAAGACAATTGGTTAGGCCCCTTTGACTTGGAGAATGGGTCGAAGAACAACACCTCCAGCTCTGACCTTACATGTATTGGCACCATTTCCACCTTGCAACAGTGTTTTGATATTTTTTTCCAGCGTCTTCGCCATCCACCACATCTACCAGCTCTGTGACAACGACCGACAATTCTCGTACAAGCGATAACAGCGACACTGGGAATCCGACCCCGACAAAGACTCATGGACATCATTCAGAGACATCGTCGAGTTCGACTCCTTCTGCGACGCCCACGCCCTCCTCTACAACACAACTGGAGAGTACCTTGACGTCAGAGTCCGTTGAAAAAACGTCGGCAAGGTCTATAAAAATCTCCATAACCTCCTCGAGCTCGTCCACGTCCGTCTCGACCTCCTCACTGGTCAAGCCTACTTCGATCCAAGTATTTTGTTTTCTACCTCATTATCTCGAGTCTTAATTCATTGTTTTAGCATGTCACCCGTACTGCTGCTACTGTCACGCAGACACGCACAACTGACTCGATGGCTTCGACATCTGACGCGGATGCCGTTGTTACCATCAGCGCCGCTCCCTCTGTCACTCCATCAGCTGGTCTCAGTACCGGAGCTATTGTTGGTAGTGTCGCTGGAGGCATCGCTGGTCTTGTTGTTATCTTTTTTATCGTTGCGTTCCTTCTCGTAAGTTCATCATTTGTATGCGTTCCTCATCATACTGAATCTCTTGGAAGCGTCGCTGGCGCCGCAACCGCATCCATGATGAAGACTTTAACCCTGATGACTTTGTCCGTGGCCCTAACATGGCAGAGACTGGCAATGGTCAAAACAACGATCCCTTCGATCCAACTCCTCCCAATCCTGCGTTCCGCCACCACAGTATTGCCCCGTCCATCAGCAGTGGTCCCAATATGGCTGGGCAGGGTACTTATGCATATGGTAATGACACCTCTTACACTGATGCCGCCTACACCGATGCCGCTCACGTCGTTGGTGGGGTTGCTGCAAGCAATGCTGCGTACGGCACATATGAAGCTCATGACGACGCGATCAATGGCGCCTACAGCTCCGATCCTAGACCACAACAAGCTTACAATGCCGAGGCGTATGGATCGTATGCTTATTCCACCAATGGATCGCATGCTGTCACTACAGTATCGCAACACGCACATCCGTACTCAAGTACAGAGTATCAGGCTCATTACCATGACAAGGCCGCCGCCGCCGCCCCTGCCCCCGCCCTTGTAGCAGGTGCTCCGGCAGTTCCCGCTAACCGTGCCCCGTCCCTTTATAACGTTGAGGACGCTTATGGAGGAATTTAATACAAGCAGCAATGCCGGACGACGTTGATGATACAAACGGTAACTCCAACCATCTGCACAAATTCTTTCTTCTTCTCACGGCCATATTTATTCAACAAAAAACTTTCTTTGGATATTCTTTATTACATTGGTTTCTTTCACTCTTCCGCCGCCTATATTAGTATTATGTGTCCTGTTTTTCTTGTTTATTCGTATACCCGCAACTCATCCATCTCGCCGGCTCCCCTTCATCCCCATTCATACTCGCTGACCCAAATCCCTGTTGCAAGTATACCAGATACCAATATGTTCTCACGAATTTCGCCCACGCATGCAAGTTTTGTGTTTCATACTTATGATTGTCTTCCCATGAACTTTTTATAAATCTTAGATCAAAGGTCGTGCGTGGCTTATTTCTTCTTCACTTCCCCACACTCTTGGTCACTATGTCCCATTAGTTTCCATTTTGATTTATCGTCCATTTCTCTCAGTCTCATCTATGTGCCCATGGAAATCATTCAGGGCCTTTCTTGTTGTTGGGTGTCTTGTCTAGCTAGTCTAGTTCTATTATTGGATCGTTTTCTGATATATATGTCATTGAAGTTAGGTTTTGTGAACATTCAAGCGAGCGCTTATCATTTGTTTCAAATTGATCAAACTTGAGCAGACTGAAAAGCAACATGTACCAGTACAAATGATGAAGTACGAAGCCAGACCAAATGCAGTATATGATATCCACTTTCAGTACAAGGGGTAAAATGGAGAGGAGATTATAATTTGAACAACACGAATCCAGATTGATCTACAAGCGACCTCATGACGATGACGAAGACCGAATACCGACAAACTCTCATGAAAACCAACTCTTCTCTTTCCCATTCTGTCTTTGAGCCTTAGACTTTGAAAAGCGTGATGTCCGACCCGGTTCGGACACTGTAGTCGTAGCTTGCGCTTGCGATTGGCGCGGAGGCAGAGAATGCGACGAACGAGCCGTAGCTTCATTCTCACTGTCCTCTCGCGGACGTCGCCGTCTCCTGCGTCGCCAAAGGAGGTATCCAATCACTGCAACGACAGTGAGACCGAGGGAAAGCCCTATTGTAATGCCGACAGCTTCTGCTACCAAAGTACCATGATTGTTAGAAGTAGGCGGAGGAGAGCTTGAAGGAACTGCACTGCTGAATATAGGGAGAGTAGGGGAAGGGGGGAGCGTCATTGAGGGAAGAAAAACGGAGGATGCACTGTAAACCGATTTGTTTATGGGAGAAAAAGCAATTCAGGGGTGTGCGTACGGATTCCCCGTCACGGTCAAATTAATAGAACCGATGTCCAGTCTGGTGGGAAGTTGGCCTGGGACAAAGGTGAGAACGACCGTGGATAATTCAGCCTCTGGAAGCTGAAGGACGGATACTATTTCTATCGAGGAATTGAACGTATCCGCAACAACCGTACCACCATTTGATACAGTGAGATTTGTAGTAGCATTCGAAAAGGCTGAGGTAGAGAGGTAAAATGCTGAGGCTTCAAGGATTCAATAACTGTAGTTGAAAATGCGAAACACTGATTATATGACACACCTCGAAATTGGATGAACACCTGTGGTATGATGCCTCCGGGAGCAGGTCCATTTGTAGAAACAAGCGTCGTCCCGTTGAGGTCGATGACTTGCCTTGATGAACATCTTAAAAACTGCGGTCGACGATCTGAATTCAGTGACTCACCAAGCATCCTCACATGGCTTTGTACTATCATCACCGCAGAGAAATGGTGTGTATTCAATTTGGGACGCGGTGACGGGGATTGAGACATTGAATTGATCATTGGCGAGTAAGCAAGGAACAAGAGACAGCCAAGATGCGACAAGAAAAACCAACTTCAATAGCATGTCAAACGATCTGAGGCTTGCAACATCCACGGAGGAGCGACAGCGCTCGCTCGCGCGATTTAGGAGAGGATAAAACCTTAAAGAGGAACTAGCTCCTGGGACCAAGTCTGCAACCCAACTGGATAGGGAGAGACCCCAGCTCTACATACAAACGGCGGAGCAGAGAAGGTGGATGGTGGATGGTGGATGGTCAAGTTCAGGGGGCTTCTGTTTCCATGGGTGAAATGTGTAGGCAAAACCGTAAACTTATCCTCCAATCCATTGTGTATCCGGAAATCACCAACGGATGACCGGCCTCGGCATTATCGCTACAATGAGGTACATAGAGAGCCTTTTAAATCATAAAATCCTATGGAAATGACTCATAGATTTTTGGATACATCTGCAGATGCAGCAGACCGGATTGAGTTGGTCATCAGGCCTCAGACTATATTTGCCATTACTCCTGTAGCTTGACAGATATACCTATGAGACTTCTGAGTCTAAGAAGAAGGGAGGCCTGAGAAGCGTTGACAGTGATCCAATCTGCATATGCATCATGTGGCTTTCAATTGATTTCATAAATGGCATGTGATCAGAAAGGAC
>QLON01000669.1:0-34192 GCA_003313675.1 Termitomyces heimii | reverse complement strand
GCCATATCTCAGCAAGACAAGGGGCCCGGAACCTTGAACAGACAGGAGACCTGTCGCCGGGTGCAGTGCTTGCACTGTGCTGAAATCAGCAAAGAGACCCAGAGTAGGAGATCACTCACCAGTCCATTGCTTATACACTAGGTGTGAGTAGGCAGACTCTGGAGCCTTTCCAGGGCCTCCCTAAATTGCTCTTGGGTTATGGCTGCCCACGCAATGTGACGGCTCTCTGGGACCTCGGAAATGGCCCCTATTGCCATCCCAGAACAACAGAAATGAAGGGCAGACAGCTTAAGACAGGGAGGGGGTTGTGGATGAAGGACAGTCTTCTGCACAAAGGTGGGTGTGGGACAACTTGGTTGGGGCTCCAGGAGGACACTGGGGCCTGCATCAGGAGCAGGCTCCGGAGGCTGGCTGGGACCCACCTCCGAAGCAGGATTATTGTATTGTACTGGAAAAGGAAGGTCAGTTATAACAGACAAACGACATGGTGACACTTATGTTGAGTGAGCACAGCCACACACGCATGGTATTGCGCATCCCAGGCCTTCCACATGATCAAGGGAGCCACTTCATTAGTAGCCAGGGGCATCAGGGAATGCGTTGGCATACATGACATGGTTGAGTTAATGGTAAAAAATTTTTTTTGAATACATGGCAGATTAGGTGCCGGATCCCATGATTGGACCCCAGACCAAACCACCGGTTACACGCACCTTGGAGGGTCTCGGTGCTGACGGGGGGGTGATGTCATGACCCCCCTCCGGAGTCCCCCGGAACAGCCTCAGAACCCCACCCGGGACTCTCTTTTGTTAACCCCACAACACGCCTCACCCCCACAACTACCAATGCTGCCATCAACTCGCATCGCAACTGTCATCAGCCAACCCCTAGGAATTCTACATCATGGACCCCAGGATCGACTGCCATCAACTGCCAGATCATGCTATCTACTTCTGGCCATTACGCATCACAAACCCCCCATGCCAATTGATTGTGCACCCCACATGCATGATCCAAGTATACAGTCTTGGCCTGTTACTCAATGCCTTCCAGAAACCATCCCAGACACCCTGGAACCCCAAGACCCAATCCCGTAGTACTTATAGCATAGTTCACCACTGTATTTGCTAGTCTTGATGTTACTTGAATTGTTGCGTGCCCTTTGCTTGACTGGTATGCACCAACTGGCACACTTTGACTGGCATGCTGGAATAATTGCATGCTTTAAGTTTGGTATGCATTTCACAACTCGTAATTTGCTAACCGGGTCTTGTCTTAGAACCTTCAGTTCTGACTCGACCTCCACCAACTCCCGACCTCTCCAAAACACCCAAAGCCCTGGGTCAAGTTCCATTCCCTGGGACCACCCCCTGTTCACATCTTAAACCCCAGAGCCTTAGCCTCAGAGCTCCAGACACCCGAGTACCCATAGATCAAGTTTGCCTTGTAAGGGCATTGCTTTCCCAGAAAGCCCCCAACTCAGCGGAATCTGACAGACATGGGGGAGCTGAAGTACATCTTAGGGGTTCATTTTGACCATGACATGATGACTGGAGATATCCACCTATCCCAATGGACTTATTTAAAATGAATGCTCAAAAGGTTTGGCTTCCATACCTCAAATCCATGGAATATGCTACTCCTTGCTGGCCTCATACTAACCAAGTCACTGTCCCCTTAACCCAAAGAAGATGCCAGGTATATGAGGGACAAACCTTTCTGTGAAGCTCTAGGCTTGCTCATGTGGGCCCAGGCAGCCACCCAGCCTGACCTCTTGTTTGCTGTTGGCCTCCTCACACATTTCCAGAGTAACCTTGGACCTGCTTATGAGAAGGCCTTGAGCCACATGATGCAGTATGTGAATGGGATTCTTGACTTTTGTATCACTTACAAATGAGGGGCCAACTTTAAACCAGTCAGTTATGTTGACACAGATTTTGGGGGGGACTTGGACACCTGGTGCTTGACTGGAGGGTACATCTTCACCATGGCTGGAGGGGCTGTCTCCTGGAGCTCAAAATAACAGCCTACAGTGGCCTTATCTACCACTGAGGCTGAATATATGGCACTTACTCATGGAGTGCAACAGTCTATGTGGATGCACAATTGGCTCCTTGACATCAATCTTACCCAAATGCTTTTTGCTCTCATCTGTGTAGACAACTCACCAGCTGTATTTCTTGCCCAGTACACTAAAGGCCATGCTTGTGCTAAACATATTGACATATGTCATTATTACATTTGAGAACATGTCAAGCTCAGAGAAATCAATGTTCTACATATCCTGTCTACCCAAAATCCAGCTAATCTTTTTACCAAACCCTTGGGTCAAATCTTGCACTCATATCTTGTTGGTCTCTTAGGTCTCAATCCCCAGCTCAAGTCTGGGGGAGTGTCACTGTAGACTCATCCCTGGGAGATTTCTTATTGTGGTGGCAGTGTCTCTTGATTACTTCCTGGTGACTCAACTGTTTATTCTCAGTTTTATTATCCTTGTTTAGTTCATTTTATTTACTATTTACTTTGCCAGAATGATCATACCCAATCATCCTGTATAGTTACTCAGCCACCAGGTCCTTATGTGTGGTGTGACTCCATCCGATCCCTCAGTTCCTTTACCACAGACTGAGGGTATGTCATCACTTCTTCTATATGGATTAGACTTCTTTACTTACCTCCTACCTGTAGATCTAAGACTTACTTTGTACTACAGGTTAACAGAGTTCCTTTACCACGGACTGAGGATCTAAGACTTACTTCGTACTACATTGACAAGCTTGAAAAGCATGCAATCAAGGCCATGTGCAAGTTTTGCAATCATGTACTGCTCAGGCGGCTCAATGTCTTCCAGTGTTGGGCATGTGGTAGGCTCGAGGAGGCCTCCTATTTGCCAGGAATACGAGAGTGAGGATTTGGGTTGGTGGGGAGCCATGCCAGACTGGCTGAGATGGATCCCGGAGGCGGACATGTCTTTTAGTGGCTCTCTCCCAAGCACGGTGTTGGATTCTGGTAGTGACTCGGCAGTGCCAGGGTCGGTTGGTCGGTTGGAGTTCGGTGACATGCTATGGGTCAAAGACGGGGAAATTGTCAATGTAGAACGTACTGTCGGCGCCACATTCTGACAATGTAGGTGTTGTGACTTTGTGGAAAGCATCGAGGAGGCCGTATACGGATGGCCCTCCGTGAGGAGGGGACTCTTTCATCTTTTTATTCTTTCTCTTCTTGGATGATGTCATGGTTACAGTCTACCTTTGCTTCCGGTAGATGAGGTACTTTCAGCTTCGGCGGCGCCTGAGTTAGGGACCAGGGGACAAACCACATACCGCGAACAATGACGCAAGGGCTAATGGCCCCTTTGTTCCCATAGCTTTATAGTCAGACCCAGATTACTCCGCCCCCAGTTCCGTTTATACGTTGACTGGGGGTGCGTTACATACTTACTACTCGCCTACATACCAACTAATCACAACATATCTAGATATTGTACTAAACGTACTTTATACCTAGATCTCTGACAGGACAGTTGGAGTACAAGTTCTGACAGAGTTAACGCGTCCAAGACCGCCGAGGAAATACGTCGCGAGAGCCCGGGCAGCGGCAGACGACTCAGCGTACTGCTTCACATCGTCGGCTTGCCCGATCACGTGTTACTTGGCATCATTCTACGCGTCTTTCAAACCAATCGACCTTTGTTCGACGTTGTCGCGCGTGAACGGAAGGACTAGAATCGGTAGAGTGTTTTCAGGGAATGTTCTCGCTGCTTTCGGGCTGTTTAATATATTAATGCCTGAAATAGAGCCAAATCAGGTTTATTTAGAACCTTTGCAAGGACTTTAACACGTCTGGGCGTGGTAATCAAAGATGTGCTCCTGTGCTGCTACGAAACCATCACAGTTGCTTCACGATTTCTATTATTAGAATGCAGCGAAGGGGTGACAGTGACTCCTCCGTGACCTACGCGCTTGACTGTTACGCTTCGGCAACGGGGCACGATCGTCATTCTTCATTTGTTACCAACAGCAATGGCTGGCTTTTTCGCCTCGTTCTTCCTCTGGTTGAGTGGGTGAGTACCCGACGCCGCTCTTGCTTCGCCGCAATCATACGCCATCCTCGATCAGGTTTTTTTTCTCCAAAGCGGCGGAGATAGCAGTTGTTGGACTCCAGGTAGGTCGTTCTCGGGTTCGTCGAGAGTACGGCTGATTGTAACCCTCGGAAGGCCTCCGGGAAGACGTCCTTCGTCAACGTTATAACATCCGGTCAGGTATCTTCGTACCTGCGTTCTCTCACGCAATGGGTTATTTTCTCATGAACACTCGTGTGTAGTGGAGCGAAGACGTCGTTCCGACCGTGGCGTTCAACTTCCGCAAAATCAGAAAGGGTAACGTGACGTTGAAAGTCTGGGATGTAGCTGGTGGGCATCTTGTCTTTGCCTTTCTTCTGGCTGCCTGACTGTGTTGTCACAGGCCAGCCCAAATTCCGCTCCATGTGGGAACGATATTGCAATGGCGTTGACGCTATCGTGTATGTCCTCTCGAGCGCTGATTCTGCTTATCTTACCCGTTGCCTAGATTCGTTGTGGACTCGATGGATGTGTGTCTTTACCTGTCTGTCTTCAACAGAACCCCTCCCCCTAATCAATCTGCTCTGCAGGCGGAGAAATTCAACTCGGCACGGTTCGAACTACATCAGCTTCTGTCGCAACATAGTCTTGCGGGGGTACCATTACTAGTGGTTTGTTGCTTGTTTGTGCCGATGAGAATTGGTTCGGTTGACATCTATGTAGCTCGGAAATAAAAACGATCTCGAAGGACACGCTACCGTGAAACAACTGATTAGCGCCCTGTAAATCTTTCATTCTTTACCGGCGATGCGTTTCTCACGAGAACAACCCAGAGAACTTGATAGAATTAGAGACCGGCCAGTATCGGTGCGTCCTCCTTTTTTCAATTCCCGCAGAAACATGGAATAATTGGTGAGTTAATAGTGTTATTCGGTGAGTACAAATGCCTTTCTCCAGCTTCCACAGTGCGTAAATTGTGTTTTTCAGTGTTCAATGAAAAACCAGCACAATCTGTATGCTATACCCTTCCCTGGAAAACTCATACCTGACCTTACTGCAGAGACATAGTATTACAGTGGCTGACTGCACGAAGCCACTGATCTACTGGTGGAATCTTGTACTTGTATCTCTATCTCGCTGCATTTATGCCTTATCTATTATCTATTGAACCATTCTTCATAGGTACTTGGTTACCTGTGCTGTATCATCACTATTTCCTTCGTATATCTTGCATGTCTATAATTTAAATATCCATCAATGTCTTTATATCTGCGTTGGCCCCAATTGAAACACTACAGCGATGGAATGATGTACAACACTTGCCTCGGGTGCTATCTCTATCATCGTCTCCTCGCCATCTGCATTGTGAGGTTGTCAATGTACATCTGTAGTGTCTCATTCCCTGCCGCTAATTTGTCAACCTCCTTTTGTACTGTCTGAACACGAGCTACTAGAGCTGAGAAACCATGAGACCCGTGAGCAGTAAGCCCAAGTAGACCGAGGAACGAACCGCGTAGATCTTCCTGCGAGGCAGCAATGTCCCTGACCACCAGTTGGCATTGGAAGCAATAAAGAGCATCAGACTCACTTGAGGAGCTTCTCTTTCTTCAGAGCGTCACGCACAAAGTCAACAGGCTCAGGCTCGGTCCAAGCAGGAGTATCATCGTATGACGGAAAGGACATCAAAGTACGAATCCGAAATCCGATCAAGATTTACCGAAGCACTGACGCGTCGCGCTTCCACTCTTGCCCAACCATGTCCACGTCCGCCACTCTCCTCGCATTCAAAGCCGGCCGTGCGCACCGCCGTCCCGGCACGAATTTTGTAGACGCTCGTCCTGAGAAAGGTGCTATTGTCCTGACTAATGGTGACGATGGGCTGTTGCATTTTATGTGGAAAAATAGGACAACGGGCAACGTTGAGGAAGTAAGGTGTTCCTGAGAGTATCGCTCGGGATATTTTGCTCAACCTATGTGTGTGGTACAGGATCTCATCCTTTTCCCAACGGATGCTTCGTTCGTCAAGGTTCCCCAAGCAGGTGATGGAAGGGTGTATGTCCTCAAGTTCTCTTCATCTGATCAGCGACACTTCGTGCGTACATCTTTCGTTATTGATTAATCGATGCTGAGTATGTGGTTCGTAGTTCTGGATGCAGGTAACGGCCTTTTACCTGAAAGTTCGTCTTTACCTTCTAAGCCACTTTCAGGACGCATCATCTGCCCGTGACGAAGAGTTAACTACTAATTTGAATGGTTACCTCGATGACCCAAATTTTACACCGCAGTGGGGAACATCACAGCAACAACCCCAAGCCTCTACATCTGGTGCCGCGTCAGAATGCCCTGCCATTAGAACTAGTCCATTCACTAACATGTTTTTGCAGATCGACCTCTGCTACCCAATCAGAGTTTCGGGCAACTCAAGAGCAAATCAACCAGCTTGCTGCGATTTTAGGAAATGCTGCTGATGAAGGAGCATCTGCCCCACCAGGTTATTATTTCGATCTTCCTCTGGTGTTGTTGGACATTAATAATGCCTTGAGTAGAACTATCTTTGACAGATATTCTCACTCCTGCGGTTCTTGGTCCGTTGTTCAACGAGCACCCTGAGCTCATCCCCGCACTTTTCCCGCACCTCCCACCCGATCTACCAGTTCCCCCTTCCGCCGAAGTGCTCGAACGTATCATCAAGTGCGCTACATCTTTCTAAATCCTTGATCTGATCCGTTCATTTGCCTTACAGCTCCCCACAATTCCGGAGTGCGCTTGTTAACTTTGATCAAGCGCTCAGAACAGGACTGTTAGGTAACTTGGTGCGTGGATTGGGGTTGCCAGAAGAGGCGGGGACTGGTGTGGTGGCGTTCTTGAGGGCAATACAAGAGCAGGCCGACAAGGAGAGGGGTGATAGTATGGAGACGGACTAATAATAATCCCCAGTGCTCTCTTCCCGCTGCCATGATATCGATGCCTGTTATTGATTACTTCAATTTATATGACCTACGACTGAAACATCTGTTGTCCTGTGCTCAAGACATTGACAACGACTTTCTTTCACTTTGCACTTTAGACTTTCAAGAACCTCAGAATGCCTCAAGGGTAGAAAAAAAAGTTGGGAAATGAAAGAATAGGCTCAAATAGCTAGTCCTCTCTTGCGTCTGCTCCTCACTGTTGCATTCCTCCTTCAGCTGGAATCAAAACCTTCGTCCCATCGAGTTTCCCCCTTTTTGGAAGGTGCCACTCACTGCTAATACCAGTGGGATCATACTCTAGCGTGTTGATTACGCTTTGGATTTACATCAGAAAGACGTGGCGTAATACCTCGGTAACGTCCACGGAATTGATATAGCGAGAGATATGTTGATGGCGTGGAGTGCGTCCGACAGCATTTTTGATAACGAATCTATGAAAAGCTCGGAAGGACTCAAGTGATAATAAGATCTTTGATGGAGAGGCCAAAGAAGGCTAGCAGGTGATCTATCGTGTTAGACTGGTGTGGCGAATGTCCTGCTTCTCAATGTAAAATTTCAAAGGGTTCATGTGAAATAAAAATCACGTTACACAGTACATGGCTTGACAGTATTATGATCACTTGTTCACCTCGAACGTTTCGCATTTCAACTTTTGACATCCTTGTCTTCGTTTATAACCAGTCTTGTCAGCCATCGTTTCTAGTGCTAGAATTCAAGCTTTACATTGATCAGAGGGACTTCGCCCGGAAAACAAGAACTGCTAATATCTGTGGCGGTCTATAACACCCCAAGAACGCAAAAGCAAGGAATCTGAAGTCATTGGGCGGTGGATCATTCCATATAACAAGCGTCTATCAAAAACCCTTCTCCCTTCTCAAGCTAGAACAATATAGCCAACTATCTACGAGCGGACCCTGGTCGAGATGATAGGTTTTGAAACGTGCATACAAGTTCTCTGCTACCATATCCGAGCACGAGATCGCTTTGAAGCGACAATGCTGCCTTCCGCGGCCAATTTTGAAACAAAGGATTGCTTAGGAGCACGAACCGCCAGCTTGCTCTGAATGCACGTCTGCTATGTATCTTTCTCCTAATCACACTCATTTGCAGAATTGAGCTAGAGGGCCTGTATTTCTTTCAAGTAGTAGCGAGCGAGCCTGAGAGGTAGCAACGATTCTCGGTCCGATTGCTTCACCTGTTTCATCTGTTCTAACAGTTCACCACGAAAGAAACTTTATTATAGAAAAAGGCCTACAGCTTATCAGTAAAAGATCAAGACATCGTCGAGCAGAAATAAGGATATCTTACCAGAATTTCGTGTGTATTCCGTCGCTAATCTGTTATGCCGTACTGAAAGCACAGTCTTCCGCGTTGTATTGCAGGACATTGCTATTTGAAGCAGCTCTGACGGGGACAAGGTTATAGCATAGCTCTAGACCGTTTTCCAAATTTACTTTAAAAATCTACAGCAATGTCACGGAAGTAAGAATCTGAAGATCCAGGTGGAAATATTTGGGCCGCGAGTCTCTTGCCTCTATGCTGTAACGGGATTTTCTGTAGCTGTTTCAGCCCGACTTTAGCTTCTACACTAATCATAGGCGTTCGCGTTGAAGAAATGTCTGGAGCATATGAGAATGCGAGAATCAGGTTGAGCTGGACAAGTCTCTAACAAACCTTGACCGTTCTTTCTGAGTTTCAGTTCCGTCTTTCCATGATAATGGCTCGATAGGGCTGAGAAAGCTCTAGTTCGACTGAAAGACAGCTATTCGACGCGATATGACTCGGACAGAGAAAATCAACAGCTAAGCAGTAGAATCTAGGTATCTGCGAAAATAGGCAATTGAAAGACATAGTAAAGAAGAGCGAATGGTAAGTCCCATCTGACGTTGAGGACGTTAACGTGTTATTGATCACACAACCGTTCAAGGATGATTCGTGTTTAGAGGGAGTCTTCACTCTGTTGCCCGATCGGCCCGACAATGCCGACAAATAGTTGAACCCACTATCGGCTCTGATGGCGATGCACTTCCACAGTTTGTACAAGCTATGAGTTGCAATTACTACCAGATTGGAGGATTTCAGCCTCATATACATTGGTCGGATTACCCGTTGTGTTATTTGATATTGTCACCCTGACCTGCGGCCTCCCAGGTGGCAAACAGGTCGGGGGTACAACGATGACAAGAAACTAATCGAGGAAATCGCAGGAAAGAACTCTCCGTTGTGGCCTCACAATGGGGGACCTATTGAACTTGTACTTGGTAACTGCTTGTTCATTTTGTTTTTCAAATGCTGACCCTTCAAGGTATGAAACGTTTTGGCACCTCTCACCTACTTCTCTCTGAACGTCAGGTCGATGATATGGCACGCGCCTATAGACAGCCGTGCCCTCGTCGTTCTATACATGCTTCTGAATTTGAGTCACTTTCCCCCATATACTTTCACAGCAAGGAAGAATTCCAACAAACATTCGGACGTCTAAAGATTAAACACATCAAAGGTCGCATGTCTTGGGATAATAGTCAGGAGAATAAAGCGTTTTCTACAAATGATCATCACCTTGAGCGCGGAGCCTTTGAGCATGGACGGTACGTTGTATTACCGAGAAGATATGCCATCGCGTTCGTCAACTTTTTTATGTCAGATTATTCTATCACATCCTAAGAGGAAGGGTTGACCCGAAAAAATTCTATGTACATGACACGTCTTGGGCTGATGTGGTCCAAATATATTCATTTGCCATGTCCCTACGCTCGCCAGACACACGTCCCAGTCAGGACCGTATCGATCGTCCTATTGCACTGGATTGTGCGATAGCTCAAGCCAATCTGGATCTTTCATATCGTGAAGCATCCGCAATTCACTATAGCTTCTACAATAATCGCATGCTAGGTGCAGGGTCGCCCAAGTTAGTAAGTGGGATTTCTTCTGTTTACTCCACTGATACTATGACGATATATACCTTCTAGTCATTTCAGTATGGAAAAACAGAAGAACTTGATGACATGATTCTAGCCGTTCGCCTGAGGAACTTCTTTTCCACTTGTATTTATGAGAATTCGCAAGGGAAGGAAAAGCCTATCATTCTCCTCGTGCACAACGAAGTGGTCTCGCTCAACATGCTCAGGAACTGTGGTGTAGATACGTCACTCTGGAAATCCGGTCTCAGAAATCTCCTCACGCTTTCAACCCTCCATGATTACAGAAGTGATCACAGGCAGCGGGATAAACCTCGGTACAGTGATGACAAATATAAAAGAGACGATTACAAAGGGCGAACAGAACGATCTCGTTCTCCGCGTCCGTCTGCCTCCAACGTTCAGTTGCGTTATGATTCCCCGCCGCCAAGACGTACATCCTTTGCTCCGGTTTATGTGGTCGATATAAAGGCATACTATATGACTCTTATGCAGGCAACAACAGCCTCTGAGAGTGTCGCTGCAATCGCTGGTCCACTTGGATTGAACTTACTTGACATCAAAGGCTGGTGTGCCGGGAATGATGCTGTGTATGTACGTTGTAATGTGTTCATCGACGGAATTCATCTGCGTTTTCAGATCAATGTTCGAAATCTGGCGCGCTATGGTATCGGGCCCTTCTATCAACGAACAGCGCGAGTTACGTATCAGAAATCGACAGCCAAAACTACGCGCCACTATGATTGCCGCAACTAGCACTAGCACTCCGGGTGACTCTGACTTCGACCCAACCACCATCACCTTACCTGTGCACGCGGAAATCAACCATGACGACTCGGATTATGGTGAATCATCCGATTCTGACAATTAAACCGTCGAGGGGATTGGACTCGGTGCTATGCAACAGATGTCGTAGGGTGCGTAATGCGATGGCTAAGGATGAGGTGGCAAAAGATTGATTGGAAAGAGTTGAGACATAGAAATGCGAGGAGAATAGTGATGGATCATAGTCGTCCGTGTTAGCTCGTGATAAATAGATTGACAGAACGCGATTTGTAGTTCATAGCTGTACTTGATATCTGTTAGTTGAACTCCCTGGTAGGTGGCGCAGTTCGCGTCGTGGCAAAAACCACTCCTTGATATTCTTTTGGATATTACAGCTTTGATAGAGTAGGAACTTGATGCGATTCTCAGTTTTTCCAGACGATAGAGTTAATGTATCTAGTAGGTTCATTCGCCCATGCAATCTCGGATTCTATTGATTCGTTCTTCAGGCCTGACAACCACGTTACGACATAAATTGGTATCGCAGAATTTCTGGTCGAACATGTACTTCGGTTATTCATTACTCCGGGCTTCTGCCGTCTTTATCGATAATTCCGTGGAGGAACGGACAGCAAGGAGAGCGCCGCCGTGTAAACTTGGCTCGTCGTGTTTCTAAGATCTTCTATAGTGAACTTGATCATACTTTTCCCCAACTGTCAGACCTCTTGCCACGGTGAACTGTGTTTTTGACTCCCGATGAAGAGAGACGGGTGTGCTTTGGGCCACCGTTTTGAGCAAGTCCTTTCACACATTCGTAATCTGTCCATGATCATTGATACAGACTACAAGAGACATGATGTACCAAGATCTGGGCCGTGGATAGACATACGGGGAGCCACTATAGGGCTGCTTTCAAACTGTCACCGATGGTTCAAGGAAATGGGGTTCATCCTTCGCTAATGACAGAACACGTATAATGAATCGTGGTTCTCTTCTTTCAAGTGACCCCGAAAATGAACCAACAATGTCCTTTTTTCAGGTGAACTCTCATCGTGCATGGAGCATATCGTAGAAGTAGCTGACCAAGCTATACATTGGATGTGTGGTGTCATTCTAGCGGTTTGATGTCTATTTTATGCATGAATTACAGAAATGGTAACTCGCAAGCCGCGAAAGTATAACTTGTGCCTTCAGCCAATACCGCACTGTAACCTTTCGGATCTTCAAACTATGCAAGGTAGTCTTATAACTAGACTGGCATGAGTAGATATCGATGCTGCACATTATAGCGAACCGAAATCAATATTTCATGAATACTTCACGAATCCACATGAGGTCGGAACCATGTTTAGTCTATGAAGAACTTCTAGAAATTGACCAGACTGGTCGGCCGCCGTGGGTATACAATTCACGAGACTTTAATCCTCATGTTTGCCTGCCATTTGGCGTGTGCAGAACTTGTCGCCATTTCAAATTATATGAAATACATCTTTTCCCACACAAGTTCGAAGACCGGACTCACCATGAGTTCAGAAGTCGTTGGTTCGCAGGAGGAACCGTGCCTTATTCGAACCTGCCTTGCCACGAAGACCACTCTCCGTGATCGGAGGTGGTAAATTCACTTGACGATCCCGAGCATCCACGCACAGACGCGAAGTGTATGCAGCAAGCTCCCAGGAGAATCCTAATCATAATCCAATCAGAACTTCGAATGAGACGCACTGATTGCAGGTAACTACAGTATCTCTTTAAGTTTTCCTTTCGTTCAGACCGTTGGTAATAACATAGACACATAGGACACAATGGCAGGGCCCCGTGACATAAGACTTCCGAGCATCTTTTCCTAGGGCTAGGTTTGGTCTATGAAGCATGAATGCCATAAATATATGCAGATAACAAGAAGCAGGGCTTGAAGATTGCAGATCAGATTCGTGAGGCGCTGGTGCCTAGGGAGTTGTACCAAAGAGATTTCGAAGGGTCGACCGATATGTTGTTCAGTTAGTCTTTAGAAAGACTAGGTAGGGAACGTGTCTATGCTTGGTGGCGTGAGCCTTGCGTGCAGTTGACAAGCAGTTACATAGTCAGCAGAAGGCAGAAAGATTATTTTCGCGGGAGAGTCCGATTACTCCAGGGAGAAGTAGACAAAGGAGATGAAGACACATTGATGAGCAATGTTTCTGCTTTAAAGATCATATGATAAAAGGCTGTCCGACATCGTGAACACGAGGCAAGTCAGACTCTAAGGCTCTACGGCCCGATTGAGAGCCTGCAGGCTCACGCGTAACGGTCTGCAAGAAAGTATTACACAGATTATCGTACGTACCAAAGTCTTTACACAACCTCATGTATGAATCTACACATATCTCGCTTAAAACTCGATAGACCTAGTCGACGATCTCTTCGGCATCGTCGATTTCCGCAGCCTTTCTAGCACGCCGCTCATAGGCTTTCACACGTTTGGCTAAGCCTTTATCGGGCTTGAGGTTCATCCGAGTAAACCTCTTCGTGCACCCAGATGCAGGGCATTTGATTGCTTCACTACCTCGGAGGCTTTGTAAGATAGCATCCTTCGAAAAGGAGTGCTTGCACAGATCGCTAGATGCCGACTCAGTATATATGCAGGTTTGAACCATGCGGAATCGAACAACGTACGACGTTACAGGATCAACAAGGAGCGTTAGTGTAATCGGGCAGTTGTAGTTTTGACTGACACCGCCCATTTCAAGATCTTCATCGTCATCGCTTTCGTCCCCATCCTCTGTAAAATACATTCAATCCCGTACATGCGTTCACGAGGAAGGAATACTGCACCCTTAGATATAAACTCTGTAATAGGAGGTATCGCAGTGTCTGGATGTTGTACTTCCTAGAAATACGAGATAAAAGATGTTCCAAAATTTGAACAAGAACATAAGTCATCACATACATAAATGTTGTTTCTGAAAGTTGCGTATTCCTGGCTCTTTGCATATTTTTGGCGGGATGTCATCTTGTCATACTTATTTATCCGTTCTTCAACGCCACCAAGATAATGACCAATGAAGTTCTCCTATGGTAGTCGAATCAAAGATCCTTGTACAAAAGAAATATATGGGAGAAGAACACACCAACACTTCTCCCTGTCCGACTTTCTGTGCAAGGTCCTCCAGTACTTTTTCATGCGCCTCCATTCCAGCGGTAATGTCAATAAGGCTTCTCATCAATTTATCAAGCTCTGCAAGACCCTATTTCGTGGAATGACTAGACATATAGTCGAAATAAATGGACTACCCACATGTTCTACTTCTTTTCCTTCACCGTAATCGGCTAACGCAACTGCAACATCTCCAACAACGCTCCAATTCGGCTTCACTTGATCTGCAACCATTTTCCAATCCCGTGATAGACCTTGGAGTTTGTTAACTTCGACCCGACTGAAGGGTTGATCACGAAAATTCTCGACGTCAATTCTCTCTTCATCGTCACCGTCATCGTCTTCATCCTCATCATCGGGTATACGACCCTTCCTCGCAATGACATTAGACGACTTTTCTTTTTCAATGTTATTGATACGTCCACTATGTGGGTCGTCTTCATCTTCTACTTGTTCTGAATAACGGGACGGTGATGGCCCATAATCTTCGATTTCAGAGGACGCTTTACGTTTGTGCGACTTTTTTCGAGAAAACATAGTATTGGGCATCTAACTGAGCGCAAGTTAATTGTGTTTCTACTGCGCGACGAGAAGACAAGCCAAAAGACGCGTTCTT
Organism: Termitomyces heimii; assembly: GCA_003313675.1. Lineage (NCBI taxonomy): Eukaryota > Fungi > Basidiomycota > Agaricomycetes > Agaricales > Lyophyllaceae > Termitomyces > Termitomyces heimii. The sequence continues at coordinate 19,731 of QLON01000669.1, read as the reverse complement.
TGTTTGGCTCCATCTTGCTTACGTGAGGATTCATTTCACTCACCCGACCATCCAGCTACTGAAACGCCTTTGCCATGTTCTCTGCTGTACGTGCCTGCGCTCGCCTACCCTTGTGGGCGCCAGCCGTTTGGCGTAGTCCTTCTACGACGCTTCCCAATTTTGCCTTCCAATCACGTTCCTTCCACCCGACACCTTCCTCGTGGGTTACCATGAATCAGGCAATGAAGCGCAAAAAACCACAGAAAATCCTCAAATCTAAATCTCCTCTGCTGAACAACTCTCCTCAACGCAAGGGTGTCTGCACGCAAGTTTTCACTATGAAACCGAAGAAACCTAACTCTTCTAATCGAAAAGTCGCTCGTGTCAAGTTGTGTACAGGCAAGACGCTCCAGGCCTACATTCAAGGAGAGGGGCATAATCTTCAAGAGCACAGTGTTGTCCTTATAAGAGGCGGACGTGCACAGGACCTTCCTGGTGTTGGGTAAGGTTCCCTCCAATTTTTTATAATCTCATTGACCGTTTTGGCTGTTAGTTATAAGGTTGTGCGTGGAGCGATGGACTTCGGTGGCGTCGTAGGACGTGCTACTGCGCGAAGTCGATATGGGTAAGGACTGTAATTTCGCTTCCATTACCGAAATGCTAAATATACTGATATGGCCAGTGTGAAGAGACCTAAAAAGTAAAATAACTTCTCGATATAATGATATAATCTTGAATTCAAGTTGTCAATGCTCTGTATGTCAATCTGCAAATAAAAATGCGAGGGTATATGTGCAATGCAGTGTTTCATGCTGGTATGAGTTTCCCTGTGTCCCTCAACTGCGCTTCCCGGCCCTTCTGAACCCTCACAAGCTTTTCGATTTCACAATTTAAAGCCCAACACCAGGCATCGCGCTCTAGCCTGCTTCTCGTTCGAAAGACGAGCAACTTCCGTTTTTCCGTTAATGCAGGGAGGTTTTTCGAAGACTTTGATGGCTCGTCGAGATTTAAGTGCTCCAACGTTGGTTTCTGTGGGTAATACCAAAGCATAAACAGCATTTCCTCTTCTGGATCTCCAGTTTCAAGACCATCTTGATATCGTCGAGGATCTGGGCTGACATTGGCTTTATACTGGCCCTTTGGGAGAGCAATGGCAGCTAGATATCCAGAACAGACGTAAGCATCCAATAAACTCGTCTTCCTGTGCATTGTGTGGTGGAGAGATGAATTAGGCTTGATGCGAAATTGAACAAGGTGGCCAGCCGATAAGAAAAGTTGTACATATCTGTCAAAGACGAATACACATCAGAATGTCGGTCGAGTACAAAACGACTTTCAACTGACTTATACTGTCCCCAGAGCCCTTTCCTAACGAACAATTTCCCTCCTTTAATGATAGATTTGCACCCCTCCAGAACACACCAACTGTACAAAGATCCCAAGGCTGGCATCGGAGCTCCCATATCTGGGGGAGACTCTGGGGGATATTCTTGATCTCGAATGATACGCGTGAGTGGAGTAAGGCGAGGTCTGCGACTTTGGGCGAGATCCATTTCTTCTTTCGCATCCGTACGATGCCTCTGCTTCCAGTATAGCACCAGTGCTCGAAGCCGCTCAATCCATTCGGCTGCGACGCGGCACGAATGCGTCTAAGGGTGAATGGGAGTGAGTGAATGTATATAAAGAAAAGGAATTAAAGCGACCTCAAATCTCACTATATGACCGGTGGTGAGAAGGAGCTCGAATGAGCGCCGAGTCCGCAAGTGAGTTTTGTCTTCCGCCCTGCTCAACCCTTCCTCACCGCCCTCGTCCTCATCATCTGCCGAAGTTCTTTCCTCTGTCTGGACCGGTAAGCTCGCCCAGATATCATGGTTCTGGCTGTTAGGCGTCTCTCTGTGCATCGCTTCTGGCACTGGATGAGGAGCTCTTCGAATGACGAGAATATCGCGAAGGTCATTCACACCAATAGCGTGCATGACTTGCAATGCACCTCGATGATTCTCGGACTTACGGAGCGATTCAGCATAGGCGTCGATGTCACCGATGTTTCTCGCCAGACCAGGCGGTGACGGGGGGTATGCATGATTTGGCGTCATGACGAATAAGTTGCTGTCATGAGTGGACAGGTAGAGGCTTTGCCTCAATTGAGAGTTGGTACGGATACGTACAACGTAACCCTCTATTGCCGGAGGCTCATACAGGCGGGTTCCATTCTTGAGGTGGATATGTGTAGGATGGTGATCAGCCAGACGAATCTCGAGCACTGGAGGCCGGAAGGACTAGAAAACATAGATTCTCGTGTCAGATCTTGGCATATCATACAGGCATCAGCTTCACCTGCTTCAATGCTAGGCCACACAAAACGGTCCAGCACCTTTCCTGACCATAAATATCGTCGTCCAACCATACCCAGTCAAGGTCTGTTTCTTGTCGCCATACAAGCTGTAAGGTCTTTCCTTCTTGTACTTCACGATCAATGAGGTTTTTCCAATCTGGAACTGAACTAAACGAGTTCATGCACAGCGCAAGGATGTTTTCGCGAGTGAAAATCTTGTATAGGTGTTCTGTATCTCCTTGCGGTATATCTATCTTAACGCTGGAGTTCATTCGCGGATTTCGCACATCCAGAGTTGCTGGAAGTGTGTGACCGAGGTGTCTCCTATCGTATTTATCAGCAGATTGTCTCGCCATACACGTAAAAAGGATGTACCAAATAAGCCAAGTCCAATCATAGGCCCGAGAGCGGCTTTTATGCTTGAATATAAATATATTAGTACCCTCTCTCGTTCGATGAAGAAAGAGCCGCTTTTTTGAACCTTCGCGAACGGGCTGTGCTGGCGGACATGTCAAGCAGAACGTAAGGTCAACGAAAGAGTAGAGTGTAAGGTGAGTCCTGCCCGGTATGAGGGGTATTACGAATGCGAGATGCTTATGTCCTTTAAACCATTCTTTGCCGGGGAGGCTCTAAAATCTCGATGTCAACATCTACTTTCAAGGGAAATATGCGCTCCCATACGTAATCGGTATAGAGTTCAATCCTGTCTCTACGCCAAGCCACTAGATACTCTGCCCAATCCGCGTCAGAGAGATCACCAGTCGTCCGATGTACTTTTTCGTCGAAGCGACAGTTCAGGCCAACGAACTCGGACTTAGAGTAGTATGTCCGTACCAACATCCTATCTGTCGTTGAGTTAACCTCAAATTCTGTGGTGCGTTATGAGTAGTACAGGTTACCTCTCATAATTGTGTCACCCCAGTCGAGACTTAATGACGAAGGTGAATCCAAAACCTGAGATGCATCCACAGCTGCCTCGGCACTAGTGCCAATCAAAGACGCGGGGTCCGTCCGTCCTAAGACATCCTGTGGCAAAGCAGGTTCCTCCTCCGGTACAGGTTCAACATAGTGCACGAACTTTCCCTTCCCTTTCAAGTTCCGCGGTATTGCATCATCGCTCTGAATTTTTGCCCAAGGCGTATCCACTCGACCTAGTCGTGACATCTCCGCAGTACGAGCTTGAAAACCGCGAATCGAATCTTGCGATGGTCGCAGAAGAGAGGTGCTTGATGATACTTCGCCGTAGAGAGAACGTCCTCCATCGAATAAGGTTCCATGTTCATCATCGGGCGTATCAAGGTGTAAGCTGGTTGACGCGGTTACAAAAGTCGCATGGCCAATTGAAGACGACGCTCGTGGAAAGTCTCGAGACGTTCGCGTAGATTGGAGTGGCACTTTCCGTACTGAGCTACTAGCCATGGAGGTTATATCTCGAGTAGCTTCAGTTTCTTTTAGTATATTGACCCCCAGAAACTGGCCAACCTCGAAGCTGTTTCCAACCCAGTGACTTGTCTGAACAGCAGACTTCTCTCGTCTGCGACGCCAGATATGCCCCCACTCGCTGTCTCTCCAACGACGGAACATTTCCTCGACAATATTACGTTCCTCGTCTTCGCCCCAATCCTCTGGGCGACCTCCCTGACGAATAAAGAAGCTGAACGCGTTACGCTTGATTACTTCGGAAATATCGTCCCGGTGTTCGCCTCCTCGCGAATTGGACTGTGAAACGCCTTGTTCAGCTTGCTTGATGACTTTCTCCGGTATAGGGCCAACAAACACTCGCCGACGATTATCATGGTGGTAAAGGGCATGAAGGGGTTTGTCAGCTGAAGGAACAGCCGTAGAGGATGCAAAATGATCTGAAACCATGCAAGCACTGTGGCATTAAAGACTGTTTGGTCCAGCCGACGAATAAGTCGGTGGAGTCGGCTGACGAAATGTGATTATGGTACCTAACCATAGACATGGGTTTGTGACATGCTATTTAAATGCATTGGCACTTGATTGCCAACGTCGACATTTGATTCAATAAGTGGAGAGATATAAAGAGTACATGTAGCATAAAATGTAAAGATACAATGTCCTGTTCCTTTCCGTTGCAAACTTCGGTGTCGTTTATAGTTTCTCCGAAGCTAAACCTTCTTGAGCAAAGTAGCTCTTCTCCATCAACTCATGCGATTCCTTCACGTACTTTTCTGCCTCTTCCCTTTCAAAGCTAAAGCAAAACTTAAAATCCATCTCAAAAACAGGATGTCAGACGGATGACTCACGCAGTCTTCTTGCCTTTGACATGCATGTCAGGCTCACGAAGAGCAAAAGGGTTAACATCAGTCGAGGGGTTCAAGTTAGCGAGGCTATGATTGACAAATCTATGCGTCGTCTCATCTGACCGGACGGCGTACAAAACATCCAAAAGTTTTGCGTCAGGCGGCAAACGCCAATAATCAATTGCAATTTCAGGAGCAGGTTCATTAGTCCTAAACATGCATCAGGGTTAAAGCTCGCCTGTGTGATGGGAAAACATAATACCATTCGGGGATACGTCCTGCTTCCAAGTCTTGAATACATCTTGTACTAGAAAAATATGAGACACAGTACGATACATTAGTCTCTGGACACTTACTAAGTCAGAACGGCCTCTTCTTCAAGGTAACCCACGAAGCGATGACACGTCTTTGGCGATAAAATGTATGATAGAACTCAAGATGAAATTAAATTAGGATGAATTCCAAATTAGCCAAGAATAGCGATACTGACAGAATAAGTTATAGAACACTCCTTGAGCACCAAGGACCAAAGATCGGAAGAACCAAGATGGTTTCCTCAGTGTCATAAACGTCCTAAGTGTTTAAATCAAAGGTAAGTATCTTCTTGCGTCAAACAATGCATGCAGGATACGAACATCAAATGCATACGCTCGTTCTCTGCTTCTTCCAAACATGTGTGTATCCTGCAGGAACCGATGAGTTAAATAGCCGGAAAGAAGCGAGACACTCAACCATCCGCTATCCCTGCGCTAATAATTCTTTGAACACTGATACAACATCTTAAAATAAAATAGCCCTGCTCACCATTAAACGCAAGCTTGTTAGATGCCGCAACGTGGCTGCAACCATTCCTGGCACACCCGCAATACTTTCCAAGAAAAGTATGCGCTAAAACGAATTATTTTTATAATCGAGTCGCAAAACGTTAAACCTTACATTGAGCCATGCACGATCATCCAGGAGAAAACCGCGATCTCTTAGCTGCTGCACATTCATCTTTTCGTCAGGTCGAATGTGTACATGTTTATATCTTGACACCAGATCGAATAGGGTGCGCGCTAGTTTAACCATGCCGTACGCCAATCGGTCTGAAAAGGTGGTAGCCTCGCGATGAAGCACCTATCATATAACAGCAGAAGTTTCGAACTCCACACATTAAGACCTAGTAATGCAAATTTACCTCAACGGCTTTAAGCTCGTCTGGTGTATACACAGGATGGAAGAGGACCCAATCTCCTCTCACCATAGTAGGCACCGTGCTCACCGCATCGGGTTGGGTGATTATAGTCGCATTCTTTACAGCAACCGAATCCTCTGTAGTAGAAGATCTTGTATTGGTGATAGATCATCAACACTATAACGCTTTAATACTCGCTTTTATGTGGCCCGACAGACGTAGAATGTGCAGGTTTATCCGTCAGCGCGTTGTGCTGAGGGGCATCGAGCGTAAACAATCGGCGACCGGCAGGGGATCTCGTGATCGGAGCTCGAAATAACAATGAATGCGCCGCGTTGGGGGTCAGGAGCCAAGTTCGCGAACAGAAAATGGGAGAGCGACACAATTGTGCAGCAGAACCCGCAGAAATACTGCACTTCAGCATCGGTATAATTTGAAAGAACTACCGTCATCACCGGGCGCCGCGGACTGCATTATATGTCTGTGGGGCTTCCGTCAAGCTCCGAAAAACGGTCATACACATTCCGATATCCACCGAAAGCTGACTACACATCATCTGTTTCGATGCGAAACGAGGGCAGTTGAACAAAACAGCGGTCTCGTCGGGTGTATCAGTGATTGTTGGACGTATCGGGTGTCACATCAACCTTTCCCGCGCCTATCACCGACGCCCGTACTGAGAGCGCGGGATGACGTCATTTCTTGCCTTATTAAGCATTGATATCGACGATCACGATGATCTGCGTGGCATAGGCAGAACAAATCCTTAAATCATTCGACAATAGCAAATCTACAAGAACTTTTCCATTCCCCTATAGCTAGCGTCAAATGACTTTGGACACTCAAACAAGAACTGTGAAGCGTGGGCGGCGCATGGTGGCCAACACGCGGCAAGTCCCCTCTCACGGACCCTCCGGTCCAAAAGCCAAGTATGTAGACCCACAATGCTAACTGCTTCGCGGCATCAGGAACGAGAAAGTCACCTACCCCAGGGTCTCCGGGAGAAATAAAAATTTGGGGTTCAGAATGTCGAGATTGGATCTACGACCGACTACATATCTTAACGATGAGCTCCCGCGAACGTTACACTGTTCTGTTTACTTCGCTCGGTCCCTGATTCGGAGATGTACTGAGGGACGGCAACCGGAAAAGTCTCGTATATTTAAAGCGCTTATCGAGAAACAAAGACTTACATAGGTGTCCTGACCGCAAGTAAACGCCTGCACAAATCGATCGATAATCAAAAAGTCATACATGCTCTGGACTAGTCTGCCCTTCCTTTTCGTCCTCTCATTGTTTTCCTGATCCGGGTCTGAGTTCACCATATGTAAGATCAGGAAGCGTAACTTACACGATCAGCCTACCCAGCCTTGCGGCGGCGATCTGCGTATGTACACAACACGAAGCTGAACCACGATTCAAGAAGACATCCTCAGAAAGTTCAAACTCAGTCTCTCACTCCAACGATCCTCTATTATTATCATTAATATCCAGATTAGCTTCATTTCCGTCTCTGAAATGCCAACCGATCGCTCAGGTCCTTAAGATCCATTTGCAAACGCTAGCCGCGCAAGAACTGGGGGATCAATATACACACATTCTATTCTTCAGAAGGACCCTTGTCACTTCTTGGACAGAATGAGGCTATGGGGTAGAGTGGCTCTCACCAAGCCTCATGTCTACAGAGAGTCCACAGAAGACATCCGCACGAGTTTTCATAGAGACCGGTGCCGATACAGAACAAATGAACCCGAGTATACTAACCACTTGGGGGAGCCGCCTATCTGAAGAGCCATCTAACCATCTGGGATTGTGGCCGATTAGAAAATCTGTCAAAGGATGAAAACAAGAGAACGGATGGGCCACCTGACCTGACCCTTTCGCGGAAATAACTGGCTTGCGGATCGCACCGTTTCAGTTTCGATACAAATGATGCATCTGGAGGTACATATGTTATTAATGTGGCAGATGCCAAATGTAGAGGTAGATTGATATGGATATCTACTGGAGCATTTTACTCCCAGTATGTATGGAGACAGCGGAAATAAGATGTCTGAATTCTGCGAACAAGTTTTGTCCGTTGAGGATTTCTCAGTATGCCCGAAGTACTAAGCAGGAAAGGGTCACGTCAGAAGCATACCTCAGCTGTAACAAAACTGTATCGGGGGTCCGAGGGCTCAGGGTTGCAATGATAGTGGTAACTATTTGACGCCAATCATCTAGCTAATGTTATCTGTGGGATGAACATGCCATCCAGAGGTTGAGAAGTAAAGACCAGTACACTTCGGCAGCGTCTCTGGGCCCAACCAAGTGCCTCGTTTTGATGGAAGTTAGTGTTGGCCGGATGAATGGATATGTTATGGAAGTGTTGCGGACCTTAGGAAATGTCATAAAGGATATTTTAGTATGAAATTTGGATTCAAGGGTTTGTTCTAGTAGATGATGAAATAGTTATATGTCACCGAGTCATGTGCGATTTGTACATACGTATAAGACGGGCTGTTTGCCACACCGGTAATGCGGCGAGAAGGATTGGTAATCAAGGGAGACTCAAAATCATGACAGGTTTTCTGTGGCACAACAGGGGAAATAAAACCAATGGAGGAGTCAAGAAGGGTGCAAAGCCTTGTGGTGGACCCGCAGGGTTTGCGAGTCGCGCGGGATGCTGATTTACAAGCTGGCAGAAAGAGTGAAAGAGCTGAGATTATCAACGATAGGTACAGTTGGGTGGGAGTTTGGCACGATCGCAGCAGATTTCGACATGGGAAGTTAATTTCCGAGCAGGGCAGATGATATCGCGTTACCATAGAGGTTGTTGGTAAAGAACGAATCGCAGGATGAACTCGAGGCAGATCTATCTAAAGGCGAGCCGGATGACAGAATGATGAAGGACCCCCAAGCAACAGCAGTACCCGTGGAGAAGGAAAGCTGGAAAATTGTGGCGAAGAAGCCTAAGCGTGACTTGGATGGCCGGAAAGGGATGGAAGAGCAGATGTTAAAAGGGAGAGAACCGATGGAGGAAACTACGCAGCCCATGGAGCAGACATATGGAATGTTCTCGCTCATGCAGGACGCAGGCTGGCCTGTTGGACGCCCCGCGGTAGGCCTGATTCCCGGCCGAGCGCCGTCCATGTACCCCCGGTCGCCGGTCATGGACTATCCGTCTCCAGCCCTGTCGAACGGCTCTCCCTCGTATGCACATCCACAATCATTCATGAGTGAATTTCCCCAGCTCGAGCCCAGCATCGGACCCACTCGCGGACACGGTACGACGACACGGGGTCAGGGATTCTCACAGAAAGTACTGGGACGGCCCTCATCGCTGGCAGTAAGTGACGGTGGCGACATACTTGTGTTCATTGACCAAGCTCGGGTAATGTTTAGCGGCCGAATGCAGTTGCTTATTCGGAGACTGCCCATATGTTGACAGGCAACAACAGCGACGAGCGCCATGCTCGCCCCTCCCTCACCATTCCAAGCCCCGTCTCTCCCTATGACCCAATGACCCCGTCCTCCACCCCCGAGCCCCATGCACACTCTCTCCACTCCTCACGTGCCCTCCCACCACGAGCACCCTCTCCCGCCCACAGTGCTGCGTCCGACCTCACGACTGCCTCGGCCGCCTCGCGTGTCCCCATCAAGTCCTCAGAGCTTTTGAAACCAAGGGGCAAGAAGCGCCACCTCGAGGACCACGATCGCAAGGCAATATGTCTCTACCACCAAGAGCACCCTCAGGAGCGCCAAGAGGACATCGGAAAGGAGTTCGACGTCGAGCGCAGCACAATAAGTAAGATCCTCAAACAAAAGGCCAAATGGCTCAATATACCCGATACCCCTGGCGTTCGTGTCTCCAAACACAGGCGAGTCAGACCTACCGGCCATCGTTCACTGTCCTGATTACCCGCTGCGTAGACCATCTAAATTCCCAGAAGTCGAGGAAGAACTGCGAAACTGGGTTGAGGAATGCACAGCTCGTAAAATGGCCATAAGTGACAATTCCATCCGCGAACGAGCCAAAGAAGTCGCAAAGGCACTTGGAATCGCCCCCGAAAAATTCAAGGCCTCCTCTGGGTGGGTCGAGAACTTCAAATCTCGGGCTAACATCCGTGGGGGTATGTGGCATGGCTACAAGAAAACCACAGCGCGCATCATCGACACTTGCTCGCCCGACGCTGCTGTCTCTGTTTCTGTCTCTGCCTCTCCCGTCCCCGGGGCGCTATCGCCTATCAATCCCACGTTCATGTCCGACCGGGTTGCCTTGGGAGCCATGCACCCGCAAAGAGAGACTGACATGGATCTGGGAGCTTCCCCAGTAACAGACCAACACCACGCGGCACCAACGCCTGATGCAGCCCCGTGGTCCGGCGGTGCCGACATCACACCTTCCCAGTCCTCACCGTTGTCTGCCCACCCAGTGTCCGCCGTCGTCTCTTACCCGCATCTCCAACCGTACCACCTCGTGCACCCTGACACTAGCAGCTCTCAGCCGGACACCCCCTTCATACCACCAGAACACTATGGACCCCGTCGTGTCCCTACTGCTGCAGAGGCGGAGGATTACGTCGACGCCCTCCTTCACTTCATTGACAGGCAACGCGAGGACTTCATCAGCCAGGAAGCACGCGACGCCCTTCATACAGTCAAAGTTGCTCTATTCAAAGAGTCACACGGGATTCTTTGAGGAACAATTCATATTCTCCTGGGTGTTACCTGTATTGATCAACCATCCTTACATCCTTCGTTCTTGCGATAATTTTTCGCCTTTGGCACAGCAGGACTCTACGCATTGTATATAACCCTCCCTCATGTATCCCCTTACTACTCAGGACTCGTGCATAAGTAGTTTCATATACAAACATTAAGTACATATTAGTTTAGTTAGTCAGACATCCGACAATTCGTCACCATGCTATCGCAGCAGCAGCGTCCACTGCTCACCGGTACTCACCCGCCGCGTCATCTTCCCATTTTCGCATCGGTACTTAACAGTGACTGTCAATTATTACGCATTCATTGTATCTAATTGCAATTTCTCCTGGCAGAATTCCCGCCTGTACTTCTGAAAATAAAAGCAACCAAGCATCCCAGGCTGATAACATCTACTGCTGGTGGAGTTCTCCGAGGCGTGTGTTGTACGATGGTTCCAATGTACGTACAGAGCTATAAACACTTCGGAGAATCCCCATTTTATACTCGCTGGAAGAAGATCATCCTTGGTTCTTCAAGTCGCGTGTTGTTCCTGCTCAAGTGTTCAGACTTCTGGCCATTCTGATGAAAACCATAGAGCTTTCCAGGTTACGCAATTGATTGTGTGTTCCTATAAGATTATAAGCAGTACATACAACATTAGAGTGTCAATGAGTCTGGGACGAGACGAGCAATACAAACTAAGGAGTTAACGTTATTTGTGGTGGAAATCACCGTCCCACCTAACTCGAGGAAAAATAGTAGGTACAACATGGACACGAGGCGTCCGCAGCTTATCGTGGTGACCAGCCCATATGTCGACCATCAATTTCCATGTCCTGGTCACTTCCAGTTGTACCTTCTGGTATCGACTTTGTTGGGACCGCGGCGCCCATATGACTGAACTGTGGTTCTCCAGCCAGCGCTGCCTCGTACACTCTGTGCATATCAGCCGCTTGTTCTCCAGCCTCTTCATACGAGTGACTGTATTGCTCGAGGCCATTGATACACGCTTTTACATTTTCATTGCCCATACGAGCAAGGAGAGTGCCAGCTTGAATGCAACTGACGTGCATAACTGCAGGATCGAGTCGCTGCATCGGAGCGTAAGTAATGAGTTAGATCGATATCGGAGCAGACGGCAAGAGATGATCTAAGTAAAAGAGCCTACCAGATAACCATTGGTAGTCAGCACCTGAGCCTAGATCATCCGGCATGCATCGAGTCAACTAGGGAGCAGCCGGTGAGATAAAACTTACCAATCCGGATATCCGAAGGGCTCCGTGCAAGGCCTCTTCCAGGACCTTTCGTTTAACCTCCTCGATGCGTAGATTGTTAGGCTCCACAGTTCGGTCATTGATTTCTTTGACGCCGAAATCATCGAGAGCATTAAATAGGATGATCCACATGACATGATACGTGGCGTCACTCGCGCAGGATGACACAGCCTAAAAGTATGAGTGGGTCAGCTGTTCCTTAGTGGAACTTCAGAAGAACAAACGAACAGAGACAAAATCCCATTCTCCCTTGAAATTACTCGGAACACCAACAGTACTAAGGTAGTTTTCACGCCACGCTGAGAGTTCCAGGGTGAAGCCATAAAGAATCTCGAGAGGGATACCTTCCGCATCCGTAACGGGTTTCCATAATTGTCTGGACATATTTCGTGCAGTGCGTGCCAGTGAGTGAGCTGCACTATAATACCCCTGTTGATTACATCAATCAGGGACGCACCTGCACCGTTACGGTATTTCCACTTACCAAAACCTGCCAAATACCATCACACAGTAAGAAAGGAGTAAAGAATAAACGTAAGGCCCAAAAGACTTACTTCTAGTTGTTCTCTTGGGGATTGAAGAGGTCTACCATGGGCATCCAAACTACCCGCAATAATTGGGTCCCCTGTATAGAAATCAATATCATAGTCCCCGTCATCAAGGACTGGTTTCCGTCGATAATACGCGGAAGCATATGCGTCGCAAAAACACGCCATCCACCAGGCAAACACCATCATCGCCCGACTTTCAGGATCTGCTATAGATGCCAACGTAGATTTGTGATTGATCTAGATAAAACCATCAGTACGAACATCTCAACTTTGACGTACAAGATACATGCTTGTAGATCCAGAAGATGGCGTGTTGCTGCCGTCAGCCAAAATCCACGAAATCCTAAAGGTATAAGGCATTAATTGTTGTAAACGGCTCAATTTGTTTTTTTGCTATACCGGTGGGATCATCGACAATTTCTGAATAAACGAGGTAACACAAAAGGATTGGCAAGTCATATCTAACTCACGGCTTTGGAGAGGTTCAATCAGCAATCCGATAACGACATGGTCCGTTTTGGGTATTCGATGCACTTTCAAAGCTTCCGCGAGGTCGCGCGCGCGGTCAATCAGGGTTTTTGCTAATAGACTTTGATGACCAGGTCGCTGTCGGTCTGCAACGAGTAGTGGGTGCTCGGAAAATTTTGTGCCCCATGCAAGGACGGTAGCTACTAGCGCAGGATGCAAAGGTTCCTTGTTGTCGGATGACGTCGACGAGTGTAGTTGGAGGCGGTCACGGAATTGGGCGGGATTAAGGAGGGGAAGCCGAGTATGGACAATTTGAAAAAACACTTCCACAAGGTCCAATGTAAATCTGTCGACGATGGATTAGCACGGTCAACGGGAATAAGCGATGAGGGTAGGGAACTGGAACTGGGTTAATGAAATTAAAAGGTGTAAAATATGGACGTCTCGTTGAGGCGTGGGTATGTCCGTGATAATGAACTGTAAGATAACACTGAACAAAAACATACTCGGCCTTGAAATTATCATCTTCAAGTCTAAAGGCCTGGTTTCCCCAAACATCGTACGGAGAAGGTCTCCGCCCGGGCACAGGAGAGAATGAATTTTGGTCCCTAGGGAAATTAATATAGTTATGAGGTATTTTAAGTGTGACCTTACTCGGTTGACTCAGGTGGCGCAAAGATATACATAAGAAGTTCTCGGGTCGTTGTGGCGAGAGTTATATGTGGATGAAAGCCATACTTGACCCCAAGAGGAATGTTTTGAGAACTTGGAATCGGCGGCGGTGCCATGGAGACACTATTGTCTAAAATAGACGAGGACCTAGAAAGGATATAAGAGACGCCCATTCAACATGAAAAAGGTGGCACATCAGCAGAGCTGCCGGAGATGAACCACTGATGAAAACCGGGTGTCAGTGGTGATAGAAAAAGTATATTACCAGAAGAGAAAGGTACCTGGGAGATGGAGCTTCTGCGAATCGACCGAGTACGGCACTAGGTTTCCCAGAGGGATCCAGGACAGCATACTTGGTTCCTGCTACTGAGCTACTATTCCTAGGTCTCCGGCCAAGGGAAGCGTTGCGCTTCTTCTCACTCGTAGCTTGTTGGATGACGTGCCTACTGAGGGCGTGAAGGTAGTTAACGCAATGAGAGTGGCGACACAAACGTGCAAGGATAGTTTTTTGAAAGGCAATGCTAGGGGCTGATGGTAAGAGTGGGGGGCGTTGAATGCGAAGATGGTATACCTGACACTGCACAGAGATCAGAATGGACAGAGTGCATGCACGTTACAACAATCAAAGCTCACCTTTTCCTGGCCCGGTAATCTGTTACACTTGACTTTCCTCGACCTAGCGCACCAAGAGGTGAGCCATGAAAGGGTGGTGTGACCATGTAGACATACCTGCAGGCATCACAAGCAGTATTTTGTTTGCGGGGTGGTGGCTGGGACTTGTTATATTCAGCAATCTGGCTCTGAAGTGACTGAGATGTCTGGGTGTAGGCTGGAAGAACGCGTTCGATGATGAGCTCGTGATGGCGCGGGGCAAGAGCAGGATCGGACCTGGCTGGGAGACTGCGGAGTCGTCTGAAATGCTGGAGACGTCGTGCTGCATCGTAGGAACAGGGGAGGCGGGAGAGAAGACGGAAGGAGGGAGGAGAAGACTCGTCTAGCATCGAACCTGGTTACATACTTATAAACAACGGTCGAGGATACTAATAGAGCCAAGCAAATGTCCCGATCAGGCAACTCCTCTCAAGACATCGCGTCGGGTTCGGAACCGAAAATTTGCTCTATCCAACACCAGCATGGTCAAGGTCGAAATCGTTGAAGAAAAGGACGTCGCTGCATCCCCCTATGCAACCGACGACGAGTCTCGTACCTCCTCCTCTGCTTCTCTCTCCTCAGTCTCTTCTGAGCTATCTACTGACGAGACTTTTTTCGACCGTGTCGCCGCCCTTGTAGACATTGTCCCACCATCCACACGTCACTCAATTTCCTCGCGTATCTCCAAGACGGCATCTATTATAAAGCGCGGAGGGAAGTTTGTGGGTAACGTTGTCTGGGTAGTCACGACCTCCGCCATACTTGTTGCCCTTCCGCTGGCACTCAGTTTGGAGGATGAGGCCAAAATAGTCGCCCAAGAAAAGGAGATGATGGAGCAGCAGCAGGGCGCCCAACAGGTGACTTCTTCTTTGACTCCTGGTGGACCGTTCTGACACATCACAAGATGCTTGCTCCGTCCTCGTACCCGACTCCCGGTTCAAACCCAAATCAACCGAAGGCACTTGTCCCGCCTGGTTTCTAGACCTCATGATATATATCACCATGACTCGAGGGAACATACAAAATTCAGCACCCGTATTCCTTGAACCCACGGCGTGCGCTATTTTCGACGCATCCATGAGACCCATAAGCTCCAACCTACCTCGTCAGGAGGATTTGTATAATACTAGTTTACAGATTCGTCCCTCGGACATTCCCCGCTCTGTCCAGTCTCTCGTTCTATCTATGCTATCGACATGCCATCTTATGGTCATTATATCATCTTTTATCCTTCATCTCATGAAATAAACCTGTCTCGGCAAGAATTGTATCTATGAGAAAGACTAATAGCGCCTGTCTACTACTCAGACACCTGGTCGTCAAGTCAAATTAACAATGAGTTATTCAAATCAAAATCACCCACGGTGATGGGCGCCGGCCTTCCTGGGAAAACCACTGGACGCACATAATTCTCTCTGTCGTAAATTTAGTATTCCTATGCGCATGAGCAACGTCTCACAACTCACGCTGAGCGGTAGCGACGGAGATAAGCGATTGCATGTTCCTCGATTTCCGATGGTTCACCCATTCCGACAGCAGCCCAGTCACCAGGAACATCAACATCGTCAATGTAGCGCCTGACTACCTCATCCGGGCTAAGTGCAGGCCACCATACGGACTGGGCAGCTCTTGCAAGAGCCAGAGCAACCGCTTTAGGTAGAACTGGCGCACGGGTAGGAGGACGGAGGGTGATGGAGGAAACCAATTCAAGCAAGTAGTCGTATGTTAGTGTAGATGGCCCAGGGAGGTTAACTGTTCCCGAGATTTGGGGAATTGACATGAGATTGGCCAGGGCTTGGGCAACGTCAAAGACCTAGAAAAGCATGATTTTCACGTCGCGGCAGAAAAGGTTGCCGAGGTGAGAAGCTTACATGAGCCGGACGTATCTTCGTCTCGCCATGGTTGAGCTTCCACCAGATGGGCCAAACTGCAAATAATCATCGGCCAATGGTCTGCTGGACGAATAGTTCATTACACACCTGCCATGTTATTGAGGAGCTTATCCTCGAAGCCAAATAGCGTTCCAGGTCGCACTATGGTAGCCGTGGGGAACGCGGCTTTGACACGCTCCTCACCTTCAGCCTTCGTTTGGTAGAACTTGGATTCGGACTTCGCTGACGCGTTCAGATGCGAAACATGGACAAGCCGTGATACCCCAGACTCGGCTGCAATCTTAGCTATTCTCTCAGCACCGTCGACGTGTACTGACTTGAAGTTAAAATTCCTATTTCCGGGAACCAACGATCAGCTTCGACATCTCAAAAAAAAACACCATGCCATGCGCACTTAGTCTCATAGTCCCGGCCCGCAAGGTTGTAAACGATATCCGAGTGTCTAAGGCACTCTGCAATCTGGTTTTCGTTCCGAATGTCCCATTCCTGCACATGTTCATTAGTTGGTCGCTGTTTGACAATAACACACGATCTTTACCATTCGGACAATCTGACCCAAATCGCCCATGGGCTTGAAAATACGCGCCTCGTCTTCATCGCGGTAAGGAACAATAACTCGTGTACCCAACTTTGCTACGGCATTGTTCCGGGATGAGGTATAAGGTTAATCCAAGAATGGGCCCACTCACCCAATTTTGAGACGAGATACCTCCCCAAGAATCCAGTGCAACCGAAGACTGTCACGACATGGCCACTAACTGCACTATATCCAGGAGGTCCCTGAGAGACAATAGGTTTCTGGCCAGGAATTGTGACAATATCGTGATATGCACGCTGGAATATAGAGATTATTTCAGACACCGGCGACGATAGAGACAAAAAAGCCGTACCTTTCCAGAGGCCTTGAGAGCACGCTGTATACGCAAAACGTTGACTTTTGAGGCAATCATGCCCGCCCGACAGAGGGTGTTGATAGTTCGGTGAATGGCGGGACGATCCCTGCTTATGTTGGTGCGCACGTGGAAAAATTTGGTAGTCTAAACCCCTGGAACTTGTACCACGCTCACTCGGCTTTATTTTTCTTGTAATCTTGTGTAGATATGGTTCAAGGAAAAACTAAGGGACTAACTGCGAAGGCTTCCTCGTCTCATCAAGCTCGGAGAGCCGCTGCAAACACGAAGAAAGGGCAACGTCACATAACGCCCAAGAAACCCGTGCTATTGAAGCAGGCCGCCATGAAAAGGGTGCATACACTTGTTCTTTTACACGGTATCGTCATGTTTATCAAGGCTGTCTTAGGATCTTACTGCTAAGATCAATAAGTCTATCGAGTCTCAAATGGTCCAGGCAGCCTCATCTGGAAAATTGACTATTATGAAGAATGCTTCCGATTCGTGAGTCGATTCAATGTCTCCTGGGACCCCGTTGCCTGCTCTTTGGGTCATGTCCATCCACCGCTTGAGCCACGTTTATTCATTTTGGGCTTAGATCTTTCAAAGGGAAAAGTAAAGCCTAGGTGGACTCACGATTTTTGAGTCAGATGTGGTGGGGACAAGGTGAGCATACCATGAATCATCAATTCGAATGAAACTGAATATCCCAAGTTGGTGTGATGATATCATAAATGTTGTAGACCACTACCTCGGTTTGCGATGCATGAGGATCACCTTTGAATTATCTGCGATAGCTTAATCAGTCAAACCAATTGATGCTAGAAGCACGCCTTTGTAGAGGTAGGACCGGTCTCGGGGGATCTCGGATGACTGTAGTAAATAGAGGGAACCTCAGTGGTTAGGAAACACTGTAATATATTGGTATTCCTACCTGTAGTAAATAGAGGGACTACAGGTAATGAGTAACATACGAAGTGTGATATAAAGGATTGACTTACACCTCAGTGGTTAGGAAACACTGAGGTGTGACATGTAACGAACGACGGAAAACATACGATAACCAAATTGGGAAGTAGTCAACTGTTGTCCTCAACAGCCTTTGCTGGACGAGTGCTTCATGTCGAGAGTCCAGGTCATGGGGCCATAATAAGTTTGTCAATATAATCATGGATTACGGAATATACATAAAATCATACAGGCCGCCTGGCGAAATGGCATCGCGTCTGACTACGATATCGTGTAATCAGGAGATTGCAGGTTCGACCCCTGCGGTGGTCACTTGTTTTCGTTTTGGCGGCATTATTTACAAGCTTTGTGTGGATGGTATTGTGCTACCAGTGCCGATATGTGCACCGTGATAAAAAGCTGGACTAGTAAGCACATTATGTTACAGTTTGCTACACACATATATCATGCTCTGGGATTAGAAAATGGATACATGCGCATTTGGTCAGCCAAATATGACTTGTATGCATACCTTGATTGAAAAGACAGCAAATTCTCAGCACTAAAGAACAAAGTACTGGGAGGTTGTCAAAGAGGCAAATCATGCCCTAAAGGTGCTTTGGGAGCAATCACCACCATCCTTATTGTCTGCTTTCTTTCAGGCATCATGACTCTGAGAAGTAAGGCTCCCTACCGTTGTCACTAGATGAGTTGCAGTCTCATCAAAAACAAAAATAATTGTATATTATAACGAACTCGCTAAAAGGAACCCATAGCTACGTCGCTGCATCGAAAAAAATCCAAAAGTGGTCGCTTTGGCGGCCGATATCCACTAACTCTAACGTCCGATTCACGTCAAAGAGACATTGTATAAACCACATCTTGGTCGTGTATGGCACATTTCACGTGACAGGATGATGGGGTCGCACGTAAATCCTGCATTAAATACCTGATGAACGTTTGAACACTCATATACGTGCTCATGGTCAACGCGTTGCAACTGAGGATTCAATGGACGCGATGATGGTGGTTCGGGACAACAAGAGTTCTGGCCATATTTGGTCACGTGACAAAATATGTCCCATTCTCCTCCCGTTCCTCCTTCCTGAAGGACGTCATCAACACCTGCGTACAGCCTCACACTGTCTTAGTCACGTCCCAAGATGGCATATTACTGAGTGTTGAAAGCGTTTAAACCGTTCACACTAACTCGGCCCAAGCAACCCTAATGGCCACTTCCGCCGGGAGTTCTGCATCATTGTGGAAGAAAAAGACGTAATCCTCCAGCCTCTTTCCTCTGTTGTTGTGGGTTTCGGAAATGAGAAATTGGCGAAAACTGTTTGAATTTCATCTTCTCTGAGTAGCTTTGAAATAATCGTGGCTGGTTTCCAGAAGCGAATATACGGTGTCAGAGGGAAGTTCGTTTTTTGAATTTCTCTAATCAATTGGGAGATAGTGGTTTTCGGCGAGACAACAGACTCAGCCACCCATTCAAGATAGCGATGTAGTCTTACTCAATCCGTCCCAGCTCATCTCTATTTATTGGAAATCAGGTTCTGAATTCCAGTGTATACACGTTATAGTGCGTGATGACCGTGAAACAACTGGTGAGAATGTATGAGTTCACGTTAATCGCCATAGGCACTTACTTGTGAGTCTCATATCAAACTACCTCAAGGATCAAACACTGGAGCGGCGAGACAGCCGCCCCCGCTTCTTAGCTCAGTACAGTAGCTTGCCGGCGGTTAAATTCTATTTATTCATTCGTTCCAGGCTTCTGGACAAAATAGGGATTATGAGAATAAAATAAACATGACCACCGCAGGGGTCGAACCTGCAATCTCCTGATTACACGATATCGTAGTCAGACGCGATGCCATTTCGCCAGGCGGCCTTTATTATCATACCTTTTTTGTAATATATGACCCGCCTATCTGA
>QLON01000666.1:0-18422 GCA_003313675.1 Termitomyces heimii | reverse complement strand
ACCCCTGATTGACATTCTCACTCCGGGACATTCCATCGCACGCTGCTCACGAGGTCACCCAGGATCTCCAGTCCCTTCACACATTCCTCCAGGAGGAAATTGACACCGCAAACTGGGCCTATGCAAAACATGCCAATCAGAAACGGGAAGACACCCCCGACTGGGCTCCCGGGACAAAGGTATGGTTAGATTGATGCCACCTCCGCATCCGCCGACCCTCTCCAAAACTCGATCACAAGCACCTCGGCCCATTCAAGGTCTTGAAGAAGGTCTCATCCCACACCTACAAGATCAAGCTCCCCCTGGGACTTAAAGGTTTGCATCCAGTGTTTCATGTCCGCCTCCTGGAGAGACACCCCCTGGACCCCTTCCCCAAGCGATGCCCCGAGCCCCCTCCCCCAGTCGAGGTCGAGGATGAGTACTACTACGAGGTTGATGACATCCTCGACTCCTAGAACATTCGTGGACGACCCCACTTCCTCGTTCGATGGCGTGGGTATGGCCCAAAGGATGATACCTGGGAATCGCTCTGGAACCTCAATGGTGCCCTCAACAAACTCCGGAAGTTCCAGCAATGTCACCTGGGAAATGACCCTCTGGGGCACAGGACTCACAGACGGCAGTAGTGGGTGTAACCCCCACCTCTGGGTTTAGTAGGGATTTAACTCCCACATATACTCTCTGTTTCCTCTTTATTAGAACCTTACTTCCCCTTTAGTTCTTTTCCATAGTAGCACTCCAGAGTCTGGGCAAGGTGTTTCTTCTAGTTTTCCCGCCACTTTACTTACATTATTCTTCAATTCCAGGAAACCATTACATACATGCTAGGCATACACTATTTTACAGACTGGTACATATGATATCTGACAAGACAACAACAAGAAAATGGGGCCCCTAGGTCCAAGGCCCCGAACTCCCCTCACCCTTCCCCCCCTTCGGCCAACTCCAGGAACCCTCCCCCACTCCCAGACTGTGCTCCTGCTACACCTCCTCGGCCAGTTGATCCCAAGGCTCCAGGGTTCAAGACACAGACAGGGAGGGTGGTCCTGGGGAAATGGAACTTGACCCGGGGGTTTTAGGGTTTTGTGGGGGTTAAGAGTTGGTGGAGGTCGAGTCAGACCGGAGGTTCTAAGATGAGACCTGGTTAGTAAATTTAGAGTCGCAAAGTGCGTACCAAACTTAAAGCACGTGATTATTCCAGTGTGCCAGTCAAAGCATGCCAGTCAATGTGTACCAGTCAAACAAAGGGCATGCAACAATTCAGGTAATATCAAGACTAACAAATACAATGGTGAACTATGCTATAAATACTATGGGGTCGGGTCTCGGGGTTCCGGGGTGTCTGGGATGGTTTTCGGAAGGCATTGAGTAGCGGGCTGGAACTGTATACTGGGATCGTGCATGTGGGGTGCGTGATCAATTGGCGCGGGGGGATTGTGATGTGTGATGGCCAGAAGCAGGTAGCGTGATCCGGCGGTTGATGGCAGTCAATCCTGGAATCCATGAAACAGGGTTCCCAGGGGGTTGGCTGATGGCGGTTTGTGATGTGAGTTGATGGCGGTGTTAGTAGTTGTGGGGGCGGGGTGTGTTGTGGAGAGAGTCCCGGGTGGGATTCCAGGGTTGTTCTGGGGAACTCCAGAAGGGGTTGTGACATCACCCCCCCTTAGCACCAAGACCCTCCGAGGCACACGCAACTGGAGGTTTGGTCTAGGGTCCAATTGTGGGATCCGGGCATTTGACCTGCCACATATCAAAAAAAAAATTTTACTATTAGCTCAATCATGTTGCGCACACCGACGCATTCCCCGACACCCCTGGCGACTAACAAAGTGGCCCCCCTAGTTGCATGGGAGGCCCGGGACATGTGGTACCGAGTGCGTGTGGCCATGCTCGTTCAACGTGAGTGTTGCCACATTGACCGTTTACTCTGACTGACCTTCCTTTTCCAGAACTATGCCATAATTTTGCCCCAGAGGCGGGTCCTAGCCAGCCCCCGGAGCCTGCTCCTGATTCAGGCCCCGGTGTCCCCCCAGAGTCTGCCCTCGATGTGGGCTCCAGTGTCCCCCTGGAGCCCCAGCCAAGTTGTCCCACGCCTACCTTTGCGCGGAAAACTATTCAACCCCCTCCCTGTCCTAGGCTGTCCACCTCTCGTTTCTGTCATTCTGGGATGGTGATAGGGGCCATTTCCGAGGTCCCGGAGAGTTGTTGCATTGTGTGGGTGGTCGTAACTCAAGAGCAGTTTAGGGAGGCCCTGGAAAGGCTCCGGAGTCTGCTTGCTCATGCCTGGTGTGTGAGCAATGGACCGGTGAGTGGTCTCATACTCCAGGTCTCTTTGCTGATTTCGGCGCAGTGCAAGCAGCCGTGTGTGAGGCATGTCGCCTCAACCACAAGCAATGTTCCGTGTCAGTGCTGTGGAGGGCGCGTTGTGTTTCTCAGAAGCAGGGGTAGCTGCTGGGGGGGATTACTTGGAAGATGGGAGTTAAGGAGCGGGATTGGGTGGCGGAGCCAGTGGAGGAGGCGTCCGCAGAGGCATCTGGTGGGGGTTCGGGGAGCCGGGGTCGTCCTGTCGTCCTGATCACCTGCCGGGTGACTTGGGCTGGGGCTGGCAGCCATGAGGGCATTGGGGGGCACCTGGACAAAGGGAAGAGGTGGGCGTCACCCAGTCCCTCCCTGGGGCCTTCTAAGAGGGCATGGTTACCCCTGTCCCCATCTCCATCAGTGCACCTTTCTCTGGCAACTTTCTCCCCCTTATCTGGGCAGCCGTTGGGCATCGGGGTGAGGGTCCTGCAGGAGCGTCTGGGACAGGGCGACCTGGAGAGGGAGGAGCGCGAGGAGGGGGAGTACGAGGCAGTCGTCCTGGAGTTGGAGGAGGTGAGGGTGACCCAGGGGGAAGTCGGTGCTCAGGCAGGGCTCCTGAGGCCGGGTTCACTGAGTGCAGGGCTGGTTGAGGCCCTTCATGAGGATGCAGTTGTTGGACGTATGGCGTCCCTCAGTGAGTGTCCCTTCCTTGCGGCCAGGTCGGTACTGACGTCTCCAGGTTGGGCCCAGGAGCACCGCCTGCTCCTGGATGGGGCTGCCGTGGTGCTCTCATCCCTGTGGGAGGGGTTGTTGGTGGGGGTGGGAAGTCCTGGGGTGGAGCATGGTATGGACCTGCTGGGGAGGCTGGTGATGGCTTACCACCGGAGGAATATCCTGACCCCAGGGTCATGGTTTGAGCAAATCCTGGATGAGGGCAAGCAGCTTCTGTCTTAACCCCAGAGTTCCAGACACCCAGGTATTCATAGATCAAGTCTGCCTCGTAAGGGCATTGCTTTCCCGGAAAGCCCCCGAATCAGCAGAACCTGACAGAATTACAATGTGTTTGGGTTTTAAAATGTTAAATCACACCTTCTGTGATTATTATAGTTTTCTTAACTGCAAGGATTTCAACTATCTTTATTTAATAATCTTGATATTAATGCAAACTTTAGCTAAAAATAATAATGAGCCAGTTTAGTTTTATATATAAGACAATCTGCAATATTCATTATTTATCTATCTTATTGTTTTTGTAGTAGCAACCTCTGGAGATTATATCTCAATCATATATTAATACATCTGTCTCAATAATGAAAAGCTATTAATCATCAAAAAGTCTGAATAAAACAGACTTCTACTAAAACTGTAGGCAAATGACATAGCCAGAATTGCCTTAAAAAGCCCTTTCCATATTATGTTAGATTAGTCTTATTAGTGGCCTAGGTGTTGAGAAATCAGCCTATCAGTATTTTGATCTAATGCACACCCAAATTAGTCATATAATCATGATTATGTGACTATGCTCAGGTTTCTGGAGATCAGGTGACTTATCTCAAGGAAAGCATTATACCTTGTCAATAAAATGGGCATATCTCAGTAAAAATACATATAAACTCCTACATATTGAGTATTGTTTTGATTGGCTAATCAATCTACACACAATGAAAGCTGTCCAAAGGCATTCCATGGCAAACTGATAGAGGGATTTAAATTTAGTTGTTGAGGAAGATTGAGAAAGCTTTAGTAAAATGCTTATATTTTAATAGGAAGACTACCAAATTCTATTGTGTTTGGTATTGTTGGTAAGGTTTAATTAATCTGCAGATGATAAAAAAAGTCCAAAGGCATTTAAAAAAGAATTGAGGGAGATATTAATGATTTAGGGAATTATAGCAATGAAAACATTGGAGGACAACCTCTTAGCCAGGAAAATGGTGGCCCAATAACCAAAAAATAACTCAGAATGACCAGAAAATGTCACACATCACAGGAAGGGGAAATAACATAAATAGAGGGAAATTCTGTGACATTCAACAGGTTGCTGATTGCCTATGCTCAGAATCCCCAGGGAGTGGATATCTTAGGCCCAAGGCAATAGTATACTTTAGGTAAATAGTTTGATATGCTTTTTAGACCTTTTTTTGGTGTGATTAAGGTTGCATTGACTGAAAAATCAATAAACTCCATTATTCCTATATATTTCATAAAAGTACTTTGTGAAGTGTAATTTAGCCCCAGAACTTAGTAAAAGCTGGTTCATTTGTGATTGCCTCTATTCAGACTAATCCAAATAACCTTTTTTACATCAACAGGTGGCAAAGGAAAATCCAAAGTATATCAGAGTATATATTAACAAGATCCTAATAATTACTCACTTGGCAGAGGAAAATCCAATGAAAGCAAGCTTAAAGATTTTTTATACCAGAATTAATGCTTCTGAAGCCTCTGAAGCATGAAAAACAATGGTACAGGTATGGAAAACAACTGTATAGGACAAAAAAACCTTAAAAACTCAAAAATTGCCTAAACAAACAATTACAGAAATAAGGCAAACTTTAGCTTATATAAGTGGTCTGTATGTGATGTTGATGAAGCCACACTTGTCTGAATGATAGTCAAAGAGCCAGAGCACTTCAAAGGCTGAAAAAAGTTTTAATAAATAGTGTGGAAAGAATAAAAGCAGTAAAGTAAAAGAATAACAGAAGATATAAGAAAATGAATATAGGGAGAGTGAAGGAACAAAGAGCAAAAGAGGGAAGAAATAAGAAGTCTCTTGACAGTCTCATCCTTCAGGTTTTCCCCATTCTGCTTTTCTATATGAACAATGGCAAAAAGCTTTTAAAGATGAAACCAGAAACTGAAAAAGGATGTCTAATTCCTTGTTCCATATGGAAGAAGCACAATAATATAAACTAAATTGCACAAATTGTTGCTATAATCAATGCCTCTCAAAAAGCAGCTTTAACAGCCTATGATCCTGAACTAGTTAATGCAATAAATAATCTTCAAATGTTCATAGTAGAGTTGGCTTCTCCTAAAGCAAATACTTGACTTTCCAAAACAAAGAAACTTATGTTTTTCTTACAAGACATTGGGAATGCCTTGAGCTCTCTCCATGTAGGAATATTGATGATAAAAATTGTATCTGCTCAACCAAACAATAAAACTTTGTTGGACTAGATAACAGCACTCAGTTGCATCAGGCATGCAGTGATTTAAAAAGAACCAAACTTGTTAACCTGACAGCATTGAAGGTTCCAGCAGTGGTAGAAAGCCACCAAGCAATTATTGTGGTGTATGACAGTTTCTTCACCCAGTTATGGCAGGATGCACTGCAGAAACATATTGCAGAGCCCCAAGCAGCCATTGGAAGAACATTACCCATGCATAGTGCAGGTGGGACAGGTCTGGGAGTGAGCCGCAGGGGTGAATTTGCCACCCAGAAAGATGCCTGGCGCATGCGGTTCATCCCTAGTAGTGTGATTGGACGTTACCAAAGGTGTGTGATAAGAATTGTCCCTGCGGAGAATGGGAACAGGCTGTGATGTGCATCAAGCATGATTGAGCAATGGTTGAAAAGGTGCTTCTAATTCAACCCGATTGCCCTCAGTTGCCAATATCTGACCTGGCTCATCAAGTCTTCGTCCCCATGGGAGGTGATTGTTCCGGACGGAGTCATGGCATTGTTGACGGTTTTAGCCTCGACATTGTTGTCTCCTTCTGTTTGAGTTGCCAGAAGAAAGCGAGCTGGTGATGGAGGTCTACTGGAGGCAAGTTTGCGACCATTACCCGCCACCATAACCAATAGATAGACCAAATCAGAATATCAATACTAAGAGAGGAGATCGAATGCGACTAGGACTTATGTCCGGTACTTACCACGCAACGAAGACGCGAGAAAAAATATATGTAGCAAGCTGCTGAATCGGTACGCGATCCTTGGATGTGCGCATAGACAAGTTATAATGTCAGCTCCCGTCACACGAGATGTCACGCTTCAAAATACATGCCTCTTCCTTCCGTACCTCCCTCCATAAGCACGTCATTTTTAGATCTCTCCTTAATCTTACTCCAGATTACCTCCTAATCAAATTACTACAAAAACCTCATGTATTCATTCACCTGTACTCGTGGAATCAACACAGTCTTCTTCGTTCATTCCTTAACCAGCCCATAAACAATCTCGTTGCTCATCACGTTCTAGTCCTTCTCTATTTCTTGACATATTGGAAGGAATCAAATCGTCTGATAACGATTCCTCAAGCGTAAAGAAGCCTAATGACGAGCATACTATCTCACATTAACTAAAACCGAACTAATTCTCGCTCGTTTGTTTCTGGATCCAAGGATCACGGAGCAGTTCTGAAGCAGAGGCTCGTGTTTCCTGCGTCCACGTCAACGTCTTCCTAAGAAAGGCAAGAAACATTTCCGAATCTTCGGGGATCATTGTCCGTCCCGTCTTTTTGTTAGACAACGCCAGGAATGACTCAAGGGTTTCATTTAGAATGTCCCCCTTTGGCGTCCCATCCTCGAGAAAGAATTCGAGGGCAACTGAGCCCGACTGGTCCAGGAGCTTTTGAGGAGGAGGTCCAAGGAAGGAAACCATCCGAGAAAGCCGGTTTCTGCAAGCAATTTGTCCGTCAATATCATTGCCTGAACTGCTTCCTCGTGAGAAGAGGTGGTTGTCAAACATCAAGTTCCAAACCTGTGGCAACAGTTCAGGCAGTCACTAAGAATAACCATAATGAAACGAACCATGCAGCCCAAGTTCCAGATATCCACCGGTGCACCCCATGGGATGGCAAGAAAGACTTCTGGTGCTCGAAAGGGAGCAGGTTGGATAAGCCCTGTATAAACATCTTTCCCGCTACGTGCCTCGCCGAAATCACATAGAACGAATGGTTCTTTGCTAGTCAACCAACGACTCCAAGGTGAGGCGAAACCCCGTGTTTCGAATATAACAGTTTCTTCAGTCACTTTCCTGCGGCTAGGATGTCGAATTTCGTCTTCCTCCGTCTCATTGAGGACTGAGTTGTCTCCAATGCGGAGCAGGATATTCTTCGCTTGTATGTCTGGCATCAGGGACAAGTTAGCGTATGAAGACGAGGATAAAGTTCCTTTCACCTCCATGGACTACCTGGGCGCTATGGAGGAATTCTAGAGCGTTCAGCAAATGCCGAGCTAACAATCTAATGTATGAAGCGGGAAGGTTGCCATGAAACGAATGGATAGACGTCACCATCGCGAGGGTGAAACCAAGGGGTTCATGGATCAGGAAATGATAGTTGCGGTCCTCGATTTTCAGTTCAAACTCGTTCAATGCCTTCCGGACGAAGCGCTGTCCTCTCATCTTAGTGGTCCCTGCAGCCTTGGATATAGCTTTGTATGCCTCAATCTCCCTCTGGACTGAGGAATAGTCGCAGACCATAGACTTCATACAGACGTAATTGGAAGTACTGTTGAAATTCAACTCGTTCAGCCATCTACAAGTAATGAAATGAATGTCGAACTAACTGGAGATCCCGACACATCCAAAGAGTAGACGTAGTCCCGTATCCAACTTTGTACAGGACTTGGTATCTTGACTGAATCACATCACCAATTCGAACTGGATAGAACGATTGAGGCGTGTACCAGTCCCAACACTCTTCCTCGAATTTTTCTGAAGCAGGGATCACCTCGAAGCCAGTCGTTGGAAATTGACGAGGAACTGCAACTCGAGTGTGAGATTTAGCATCGGCACGAGGGCGCATCAGTCTAGAGGACTTGAGCAAATTCATTGTGCGGCGAAGGAACATCATCCTTGGTAGAAGAGGAGAGTCAAACAACAAGGGAGACTGTTGTTGGTTCGTTGAATGGGTTAGCCGATTCACAAGAATTTGAACACCGACCGGGGTCCACAAATGATTGGGCAAGTAAGTGTGGAGGGGGTTGCCCGGGGTTAATTCGGGACAGTTTAAGTCGTGTGACGTGAGCCAGCCGGATTAGGCTAGAGTCACGGCACACTCAGTAGAGTCTCGCGGTGTGAACTGTTGTAAGTCCTCAATTGCGAAAAACTGCCTAACTACAACACTCGGTTAGGTACTTATAGGATAGGTAAGCGGTACTCAGGGAGTGTGATGTAAGTAGAGTAAAACACGTGGTCACGTAGTCACGAACCGCTACATACGCCCTCCAGCCGAACGGGTGGTCCTGGCTCGGCTCTAGAATGATAACTAGGCTAGAATAGAGGAACAGTTGAAGGAATGTGATCGAATAGTCAGATATATAATGGGAGAAGCAATTAAACTCATCGAAAAGTCAAAAGAGTGTTGAGGTAAAATCTGAAAGGTAAGGAGTGTATAAGAAATCGCAAAATAGCAAAGCAAGGGTAATAGTCCATCAAGCTTGAAGACTTGATAGGCCAACGTGTCAACCAGATTTTCAACTTCCTTCAAACGGTGGGATCGAGCTTGAATTCAAGGCCAAACAACCCATCATTGGCCTTAGACGGATCTAAACCCTTCATCTGAACGTCTTCTTCGGCAATGGGTCCCATCAGAAGGGAGGAATCACAAGCCTCTCAGGGACTATCAGGTGCATATTGATTCTCAGAAAATGAGCTGTCGGCGAACTGAACCACAGGACTTCCTTGAGAGTTTTGTCCGATGCACAAACTAGAAGGTGCAGGAGTAAGAGAGCTGAGTGGGGCAGGAATATTATTATCAGTGGGGGAACATGATTGATCATGTCATGCTTTGTTATCAGAGGCTTCCTCCATATCACTGCCATCTGAGAAGGACTCATCGCTGTCCTTGTTGTCTCGCTTCCAGCGTTCATCACAATGGTGCTGATAGAAGTAGTTCTTGGATGAGTTGGCTATGTAAGGCTGCTGCAACATGGCCAGGGTCATTTGAAGCATGACAGAATTGACGTGCCCATGGCTGGAGATCAACCCAATGGTCATTAAATCATGATACCTTTCCCTGTCAACAAAGCAAGTGCGAATATGTTTGGATTGTACCCTATGCTCAGGGACCTTCCATTTACCAGTATGCTTGTCATATGTTGCAAACCAATATTTATACTGATCCTCAGGTATGGAATTGAATATCTTCGCAAAGGTATCAAAGCTGAGAGGAGTAGCAGCCTTGTTGTGTCCTCCAGTTTGACATAGCTTCTTATTGAAGGATAGGTATTTGATCATCTGGAGGGGATGGATAGTGTACCCCATCTTTGAGTTGGGAGGAGTTAAACAGATGAACTGGGTCTTAGAGTCCTGGCAGACCCAGGGATGGTGAAGTTGATCATAAGAATTGGATGGATGTCCCTGGGGGTGAGTTTGTTGTCCTAAGGGGCCATGATGTCCTCCACAGCCACGGTGGGACCAAAAAGGGGGCATCATAGCAATTCTGGAGGATAGGTCAAGGAGGGAAAGGTGAAGATGCAAGAAGTGAGGGGATAGGAGGTCCTGCTCAATCTCAAAGGATAGTCCTCCCTCATTTAAACATGGTGCCATCTCAATATTTCCTAAGTAGGACTGTGGGTCATCAGGAGGGGGTATGCCCACTCTATCATAGAGTTTGGCAACACCATCTACCCCTATGAGGTCCAAGTATGGGGTAAGTAGGCCTAGCTCCTCCACCTGGGAGTAAGTCATCCAAGTCTTATCTCCAGATTTCCACAATACTTCAAACATGGCATTTATGTAGGTGCCCTTATGTGACACAATCCTATCTGCAGCCCACTCAGTTGCATCCTCACTAACTATCTGTTCATCCAAGCAGCCAGGGAACAGCTGGTCATCATTAGGCTTATATATTCGGAGCAGGGACACATGATATACATTATGTATACCTCACCTGATCATTTCAACAAGGAGCTTTACCTGGAAAGTGTCACAACCCCCCTCTGGAGTCCCCCAGGACAGCCCTGGAACCCCATCTGGGACCCTCTTTCGTCAACCCCACAATGTGCCCCACCTCCACAGCTGCCAATGCCACCATCACATGCATCACAACTGCCATCAGCCAACCCCCCCGGGAACCCTGCATTATGGACTCCGGGATTGACTGCCATCAATGATTAGATCACGCAACCTGCTTCCAGCCATCATGCATCACAGCTCCCTCCATGCCAATTGATCACATGCCTCACATGCATGATTCAAGTATACAGTCCCTGCCTGTTACTCAATGCCTCCCAGAACCCATCCCAGACACCCTGGAACCCTGAGACCTGACCCCATAGTACTTATAGCATAGTTTCCCATTGTATTTGCTAGTTTTGATATTAACTTGAATTGTTGCATGCCCTCTTGCTTGACTGGTATGCACTGACTGGTACACTTTGACTGGCACACCAGAATAATTGTGTGCTCTAAGTTTGGTACACATTTTGCAACTTATAATTTGCTAACCGGGTCTTGTCTTAGAACCTCTGGTTCCAACTCAACCCTCTCCAACCCCCAGCCTCTACAAAAACACCTGAAGCCCCAGGTCAAGTTCTATTCCCTGGGACCACTCCCTGTCCATGTCTTGAACCCTGGAGCCCTAGCCCCAGAGCTCCAGACACCCAGGTATCCATAGATCAAGTCCGCCTTGTAAGGGTGTTGCTTTCCTGGAAAGCCCCTGATTTAGCAGAACCTGACAGAAAGAGCTATTACCATAATCCTTGGTAATAGGGTATGGTCCCACAAACTTAGAGATGAACTTTCTTGTAAGTCCCTTTGGGAAGCTCATGTTCTCAGTTGAGACATATACTAAGTCATCTTTGGTGAAGGGAACCAGTCTCCTCTTCTAATTTGCATCTTGTGTCTGCTTGATGTGAGCAGCAATGATACTGTCATGGGCTGCCATGATGGCTAGGCACAATCTTTGTGCAAATACCTGCACTCCAGAGAACTCTGAGCTTGGAGCTTTGGTCCAAATCATTGGCCTGGGCATCCGGCCAGTATTTAGAAAGAATGGTGAGTAACCCATAGTTTCTGATCATGCTGAATTGACTGCAAATTCTATAGCCAGTAACTTAGCAACTCAATCTTGTTGAGTTATCCTTATACACTGATGGATCATCTGTGTGATAGTCCTATTTGCTCTCTCTGTCAACCCATCTGATTCGGGATGGTAAGATGAGGACATTTGTAGCTGTGTTCCAATTAAAGAGTGTAAGTGCATCCAAAATGTGCTTATGAAATAAGAGTCCCTATCACTGACAATGGCTTTAGATAAGCCATGATGTTTGTAGACCTCACTGAATACTAATTTGGCAACATTCCAAGCAGTGTAGTCAGTATGACTAGGTACAATGTATACCATTCCTGTCAGTAGATCTATAATGACAGTTATGGCATCATAAGTGCCATTGCAGTCCTTCAATTTAGGCAATGGTCTCAGAAAGTCAATTCCAATCACTTCCCAAGGCTGAGTTGGTATCTTTAGCAGATTGAGAAGGCCATATGGGTGCTGATTATTAAGCTTACTCTGCATATATGTGGTGTATATTTTATAGTACTTTCTTATATCTTTGTCCATAGATTTCCACCAGATTGATTCATGCAAGTACATGTACATTTTTCTATGGCCCAGATGGGCCAACAGGGAGTGTGCCTTGGAAATGACAATCTCCCAAACACTTCAACCATTTATTATAATCAAGGATATACACAAAGTTCTCTCCATTGCTGATCTCAGGTATATCAAGCCTTCTTCACATTCAAAGTTCTTGTAAGCCTTAGAGTCTTCTATTATTTTCTTGAATAAATCATCTTTGGAATATTGATTCCTTAGTGCCTCAAGTAGATCAATTGGCAGTTTGCTCCCTCTAAGTAGTTCCTCAATTGAGATCAGTGGCAATGCTTCTATCTGCTCTTGCAGAGCTTCCAATTGAGCAGCTAAGTGCTCATCTCTTTCTTATTCCTTATCATTAGATTCATCACCTGCAGGTTTCCTTGCTGGTATTCTTATAACTAACTTTTCTTTGTTAGAGTCAGTTTTCTCTTTGGACCTGCCCTCCTTTTGTTCTTGGAGGCCCTTAAGTACAAAATGTCATTTCATTCTTGCAGCAAACTCCTTTGAGGTCTCTAGTCATCCAGTCTCAGCAAGTTTGACACTACTTCTATGGTTTCTCTATTTCAGAGCAGGTTCAATTCCCAGTGTAGCCATAACCATCACTTCAGGTTCATCCAAGATCACTATTGCATTCTCACCCTCCATTTCAACAAGAACTGGCATCAAGATCATGTGTTCTCCCAGATAATCATTGTCTATCATGTCATAGTATGTATACTCACTTTGAGATCTTATAATACCTGCTTCATCATTTGAATATAGTCAAGATAATGCATCTGACAGGATATTCTCAGTGCCTGGAATATAGACAACCTCAAAGTCAAACTCAGAAATCTTCTTGAGCCATCTGGCCTGTCTTCTGGACAAGTTCTTTTGCACAAGTAGGTGAATTAGTCCCTTATTGTCTGTGTACCATTTAAACTTGATATCTTGTAGGAGGTCTCTGTATCTCAGCATGGTTTTGACACCAGCAAGCATTTCTACTTCATGGATGGAGTAATTTTATTGAGCCGGGTTTAGCTTTGCTGAGAAAAAAGCAGATATATCTGCCATTTTCTAGTCAGGTCCTTAACTAACAACTCCAGCTATTCCTGTAGCACATCCATCGGTTACAACATTCACTGGTGGGGCTCCATCATCATATCAAAGGGGCCTCTGATGGTGATCCCTGCATCTCATTGCTGCTCACTTCACATCTTCAAAAGCCCATTGATGAGTATGATCCCACCTAAATGGGACTGTGTCCCCTGTAAGGGTGTGTAACACTCTCATTGGAATTCTAATATAATCTATGTTGTCAGCCAGATACTCTGCTGTTCCAAGAAAGCCCTATAACAGATCTCAATTTGTCAGTGTTTTCCACTTATACAGGGCATCGACTTTGTCAGAATCCATCTGGATCCTCTTATCATCAATTATTCATCTCAGAACCTTCATCTTAGCACACAAAAATTGTAGTTTTTGTTCACTTAGGTACAGTTTCTCCTTTTTTAGTATGTCCAAGACTAGTTTGACATGTCTGACATGTTCTTCCAATGAGTTTGAATAAATTATAATATCATCAAGATAGACATCAACAAATCTACCAATATATGCTGCAAACAAATGATTCATAAGTGCCTGGTAAGTGGCAGGTGCATTACAATCTCCTTGTTGAATAACATGGCTGACCATGTTTCCATCTAGTGTAGTCACCATTGTTCTTGGTACATGCTCAGGCTTTATACAAATCTGTTTATATGCATCCTGACCATCAATAATGGATCAATATTTAGTGCCAGCTGCTCATTTCAAGATTCCATCAATGTCAGGCAGGGGTGACAATTTTTTATGGGTGTTGGCATTCCTCGCTTGAAGATCTATCACACTTCTCAGCCAGATTGATTCACCAGGCTTCTCTGGCTTCTTTAAGAACATTATTGATACAGCATTGCCACTAGCTGTTACTTCTCAATGACTCAACTTGATGTAAGCTACTCTTTTCTCATCCCACAGAGGTCTTAATGCTTCTAGACACCTAGATGGTCTTTATGAATAGACCATGCTTTCATCTATTATTGGAATCTCATGGTTTATGGCATGTAGGGGTGGCAGTGGGGTATCTGTAGCTGATTTATAAATCAGGTTGGCATAATGTTTCAACTCTTCTCTTACTTGGTTTAGACTGCACTCAACCTATTCTATTGCCTGAAAGGACAATCTAGTAACACCAGTACCTTTCTTCATAGGTACAGCTTCAGTACTGCTGATAATCACTCTTGGTGGGTTGAGTCCAATTGCAACCTTATGTTGATATATCCAGGGGGTGCCTAAGATCATATCATAGCCATGTAAGTTCATTATGTCAAAGTATTGCAGTTCCTTAATCTTTTGATACTTAATCTCTACAGTGACACCATAGTTAACTTTGGATCTAGAACCTTGAACTGCCAACAATACCAGTATGGCTTGCACAAGTTCCTGCTTCTTTAGTCCTAACTATTCTACCACAGTTGTTGATACAAAGTCTCCAAGGGACCCCAAATCTACTAATGTGCACACTGGGTGTCCTGCTAGCTTTACAACTATGACTAATGGTTTGGGAATGTTTCTGGCTATATCCTTTTGCCAAATATTGTTTTGGGACAATGCTGGGAATGTTCTGGCCTCTATCTGTTGGCCATTGAGCTCTAACACCCTCAATGAGGTGGGTGTGGTTTCAATGCATAGCCAATTTCACATACTGATTATTCTTAGCAGGTCAGCCAGATCAGGGTCTACTGACCCTTGATTAGGATTGCATTCAAGCATACCTAATCCTAAGTTCTCTTGCTCTTCCTCAAAGAACACATCTCTAATCTGGCATATCCTTTGATCTAGCTGCTTCTCATACCAGTGTACAATATCAAACATTGGATTCTTCAAGTATTCTTCAGAAACATTCACACAGAAATCCAGGGTTCAATCATACACTTTAAACTTGGTATCAGTGATTCGGTTCACCTTAAACTGTCTCCATCACTTGGAGAGCTGGGAGTTCTCATCCTGGAGATACGGAGCACTTAATTGCAACATCTGAGCTGTGTTCTAGGCTCATACATCAGAAGCCAGTCCTACATCATACTACTGTCTCCTATTGAGTGCAATTCTGGATGCAGCATGGCACTGGTGAGTATACCACAGCAACAGTCTGAAATTATGATTTTCAACCAGGCTTTGGGCAGCATGGTGTTTTAGATTATATTCATGAGACAGACCTCATCCTCACTTATGTCATAGGACAAGAAACAATGGCCCCAAAACTGTAGACTATTGGCTGGATCCCCAGAACAGGGCTGCCTCATCTCCAAGAAATACTCCATCTTATGACCTTGAGCACTTCCTATTCTATCCAGCTTTCCATGGGCTAATTCTTCTTTCCACAGGTGACACATCTTAATCTCACCATTTGGTACATCTGTCTCATAGACATCCCTTCCAAAATCCCTCAGTGGACTCAATATAACTTCAGCCTCAGGCATCTTAATGTCAGATTCTCCAATATCATTAGCCAACAATTCATTTCTCTTGGAAAAGTCAGTTTCTGAGTTAGGGATCCAATTGTATACCTCATTATCCATGCTACCAGAATCTTTGGATTCTTCTGTATCAGATACAGACTGTAGATTAAGAATGTTATTACAATCAGACTCATCTGAGTTAGACACTTGCTGGAGGTCAGAGAGGTCCTCACTGTCACGACCCCTTCCAAAGTCCCCTGGAACAACCCTGGAACCCCACCCGGGACCCTCTCCACAACACGCCCTGCCCCCACAACTACCAACACTGCCATTAACTCGCATCACAACCGCCATCAGCCAACCCCTGGGAACCCTGCTTCATGGACCCTGGGATCAACCACCATCAACCGCCGAATCACACTACCTGCTTCTGGCCATCACGCATCACGATTCCCCTGCACCAATTGATCATGCACCCCACATGCACCATCCCAGTATACAGTCCTGGCCCACTACTCAATGCCTTCCGAAAACCATTCCAGATACCCTGGAACCCCGAGACCCAACCCCGTAGTGCTTATAGCATAATTCACCGCTGTATTCGTTAGTCTTGATATTACTTGAATTGTTGCATGCCCTTTGTTTGACTGGTATGCATTGACTGGCACACTTTGACTGGCACGCCAGAATAATTGTGTGCTCTAAGTTTGGTATGCACTTTGTAACTCTTAATTTGCTAACTGGGTCTCATCTTAGAACCTCTGGTTCCAACTTGACCCCTGCCAACTCTCAACCTCCATAAAACACCCGAAACCCCTGGATCAAGTTTCATTTCCCTGGGACCACCCCCTTGTCCACGTCTTGAACTCCAGAGCCTTAACCCCGGAGTTCCAGACACCCGGGTATTTGTAGATCAAGTCCGCCTCGTAAGGGCATTGCTTTCCTGAAAAGCCCCCAAATCAGTGGAACCTGACATAATATCAAGGCTCCTCCTTACACCATTCTTGATGGCTACATATACTTATACCTATTACCCCACAGGCTACTAGACTGATCCTTATGGGCATCCAGTCCCCAATCATTACCCTGCACAGACCCCCCACTCCGCCTACCCACCCCTCCCATACAAACCACAATATCTCCACTGTCACTGGGCCCCTGACTCATCCCTCTATGATCTGGGGCCCTTGATCAGCCAGGCCCCCCTACCCAACCTAGCCATGGCACAACCTGTGGAGGCCTCCTCATACTGGAGCTTCCCTGGGGGCCTGCCAGAGACCCCACCAGTTCCCAGTGAACCTCGCCCAGTACCCCCCAGTGAGGGCCCCTATGCACCCACCCCCTATTATGGCTACCAGTGCCCCGCTCCCCAACTTTGGGGACCTCCTAACCACGACTACCCCCCTCGACATTACCTGACCGCTGCCCCACCCGCTAGGACCCCTCCCTTGCCTATAGGACAATGACACCTCGAGAAGTATGAACAGCAATGGGATGAAGTACTATGCTTGCTCCGGATCTTGCCAGAGGATTTTGTGAGGTGGGCAAGAGTGCTACTCATGGATTTCGGACATGACGACTTTGTAGGCACTCCGGAGGAATGGGCCCATTGCTTGGTCAAATTTGGAGATTGCTTCACATGAGGAGAACTCCCGGAACAGACTATAGTAATATATCAATGCAATATGATCCTCCACGAAGAATTGCATCAATTACTCAAAGAAGTCCATGCATCTCCCTCTCCCTGACCCCTCAACGACCCTGTGGATCTGGGATGCTCAATTCACATCTGACAGGAACCCCTGTAACCAGCCCCAGCAGCCTCCACTGCCCCCACTCTGGAGCAATGACAATGAGAGGAACAACAAAATGCCTCAGCCATACTGCAGTCCCTCAACCCGGTGGGAGGACTATTTAACCAGTCCACCACCCACACAGTAGGTTTGTTGACTCGCCATAGGGCTAACTCCATCCCTAGCACTTTTGAGACCTGGGGACAGCCCCAGAGACCCCTGGAGCTGCTCCTACAAGCAGACAACACCTGACCCCTGCCCCTGGCAAGCCCTGGTAGACCCCAGGTGGACACCACCAGTACAGATGACATGCTATGCTACATTGACGAGCCCATGCATAGCAACAATGAAGGAAACCCTGTGCCCACGCCTATGACTGTCCCGGCACAGCCCCCCGTGTCTGCCCTGGCCCCTCCAGAAACCAGCTTCTACCATGACCCACCACCTCACTTCGACCTGTGGAACCCTCCATGACCTCCAGTACAAGCGTGACTCTCCCAGACTGAATGTCCTCCACCCAACCCGGCCCCTGGCCCTCCTCAACCCGACCCAACACTGCCAAACTCACACCAGCCCCCTCCGCTGCCACCTGTATGGAGATCTGGACCTCCCCCTGGTCAGAACGAACCTCCTTGGGACAACGGACCTCCT
The DNA here is from genome assembly GCA_003313675.1 of Termitomyces heimii. NCBI lineage: Eukaryota > Fungi > Basidiomycota > Agaricomycetes > Agaricales > Lyophyllaceae > Termitomyces > Termitomyces heimii. The sequence continues at coordinate 653 of QLON01000666.1, read as the reverse complement.
GGGCGTGGGCCCCCAGGTGAGTCACCCAGAGGAGGCCCTTCCAGTGGGTGGGGCCCCACCCTCAGCACCTTTCCTCCACACGGAGGGGGAAGTAACCACTACTACTACTACTACAATGCTGGCCCCCCTCCCCGCAATGGCACCGGCCCTGACAACGTTTGCAATGCCCTCATCTGTGAAGGGCATTTGGACATTCAAAAACCCGATGCATTCACAGGCCAAGACCCCCGGAAATGGCATACATTCCTCACTCAATGTCTTAATACATTTCAGGCAAAGCCACTCACCTTCCAGGTTGACAGCTTCTGGGTAGCCTTCACTGCCTCATATCTCCAGAGATTGCCTTTGACCACTACACCACCCTCCTCCAGTTTGACCCTAACAACCCAGCACTTTCTCACTGGCAAACCTTCGTCGATGAGTTCTCCAGGAAGTTCGGGATCTATGACACCATGGCCAAGGCTGAGGACAACCTCTTCAACCTCCGGATGCGCTCTGAAGAATGCTTCACCACCTTCATCGTACATTTCAAAAAGGAAGCTTATGAGATAGGTTGGAACTACAGTGCCCTCCAGTATGCCCTCCGCCATGCATTGCCACAGCATATCAAGGATGTCCTCTGACTCACCCTGAAACAACCCTCCTATGATGGA
>QLON01000662.1:0-18365 GCA_003313675.1 Termitomyces heimii | reverse complement strand
AAACGTTATCCCAAGGCTTCGGCTCACTTCCTTATCCAGGTGCGTTTCCACAATTGCCTGTGCATTTTCCCGAGGTTGACCATATCCACAAGTGGTTCAAAGACAATCACGAGCAGCCTTCACCAATTCCACCTACACCTACTCCTGTGGTGGATCGCGCGAGTAGTACTGCAAGTACGTCGACTAAGGCTGAGCCCTCTACCACCGACCTTCCCGAGGTTAAAAGGAAAATTTATGCATGTGCTCCCGACAAGTTAGCTCCACCGCCGGCGAAAGAGTCGCTTTTCCGCCGTTTGATTGGTGCCATTTTCCCATTGTGCAAATGATCGATAAACATGCGCTATACGCCTTATTCCTTCTGACCCACGTATCCTATCTTTGTTTTCTCCTTGTTTAGCCGCACATATATCATGCATGCACATTAGATACAATCCTGACTGTTTGGATGCCATTCTGACCACATCACTTTAATATCGTGTATATTCCAGACAAAGTGTTTTCGTTGTGTGTATTTTTAACTCAATGACCTGACTTTTGTAAACACTTAAATCCATGAAACGACTTTACCCTCAAATTGCAAGATGTATTAAGTAAGCGAGATTGTGAAGAGAACATCGCAACATAGAGAAAATATTTTTGCGCATATATGATGTCAATTAATGAACCATCCTTGATACCCTGGTCCATAGGGCCTCTTAGGAATCCGGAATGATCCTCTTTAATTGGATGATTTATTATGAGCACACTTGAAGAATGCAAGTTTCCATAGGGTAAGTAATATTATTACTGTCAGGGGACTGGTCTCCAGACCAAGTCCAACCCTATTTTGAGCTTAGATGCCTACTCCTAGCAGCTCCAGCCAACTGCTCAGCCCATCTTATCCCCTTTCATCATCTAGTAGTCAGCCTTGATGAGTCATATGCATGGACCTTACTCAGCATTAGTTATCATCAAGCATACTCCTTTAAATACCAGTAATGAGCCTCCATTCAGGCTCAATACAGCTTGCTGATGCTTCTTAGTGCTTGCCAATATTTCTTAGTGCTTACTGACATTCCTTACTGTTTGCTGTAATGGCAGCTTCTGAAGGCAGTGGCTCAGTTACACAGCTAGCAGAGGAAGCTCCAAAAAATTTTATTAAAGATATAATAAGTACAAGCAATAGGATGCTAATCTGATAGAGGGAGATCCAATAATAATGAGATAAAGAGTGACTGATATCATAATCATGTCATAGTCACATGGTTACCAGCTCATAAGGCTATATGAAGTGGATTACTTTTAACAAAGGCAGCAAAAAAGTGGATGAAGTCAGGTGAAGAGGCATGGAAATTAGAAGGAAACATGAGGTAAGGAACCTTTAAAGAGTGGTTTCCTGACACTTGCCTGTGTTTCATAGCACTGTGCATAAACTATGCCATAGCTTAGCGAGAAGGAGAAGAGCAAGATCAAGAAAAGGTTCTCACTCTGGTGAGCAGATTTGAGGTCTAGCCATTGTGCTGCTTTTATCAAAGCTTGCATCCTATCTGGAGGAGTAGTTTATGGTGTGCCATGTAAAAGATGCCACCCTCTAAAACCTGCTAGAAAGTTCTTTATAGCCAATTTAGAGTAGGCTCTGACTATTGCAGCACAAAAGTCTCTAGTGTGTTATATGATAACTGAGGCTCTTTCTTATTCTGCAATGCTTATGAAATTGCAAACACATAAAATATAAACAAACATATACCATAGTTCTTTCATTGAATTTTTTATAAACCATCCATATTCTTTAGGATAGGCTTCCACCATTCTCACTTTTTCCATGATCAAATCTCTGCTATCACTGATCCAATCATCAAATCAACATTCCCAAATGCAACTATTTTCTAACACACCCTTATAATGACCTTGGTTTCTATGCCACAATGACTCACTTCAGAATAATCACTCTCAATACCACTATACCAGCTGCTCTAAATAGTCACCCTATGGAATTCTGCTATTTAACAGGACTTGACATAATATTAAAACTTCTCTTACTCATTGGATTTCTCAACATAATGACTTATATCCAGACCTTCTGGCTCAATACAGCCTACTTCATTGACTAATACAGCTGATCTGTCTACAACTATAACATTAAAATTCCTCCAACTATTTCTACCAATAAAGAACTCCACAGCTACATCTGTTTGCACTGCACATAGACTGATACTGGCCAACAGACCTGACTGAATATGCCATAGCTCTCTCAGTTAGTCTAAAACTAAGGCTCAACTGGCAAGTCTAAACAAGTAAAAACCAATGAGAGCTCCATCAAAGCCCTTATTGAAAGTGATCTATTTTTCAAAGTCTGGCTAATAAAGAGATTGGGCCCCATGACTAATAAAGAGGCCAATTTCTATAGTCCAACCAATTAGGAAGTTAGTTTGCATAGTTTAGCCAGTGAGGAGTTTGATGAAGGCAGCAAGAAAGCAGATAAAATGAGGTGAAACAGTGTGGAATTTAGAAAGAAAGATAGGAACAGCACCTTGGAATTCATGGTCTAAATTATTGATAGTGAAGAATTTGGGTTTCAATATATAGAGAACAAGATAGCAATTTAGTGGACTTTTAAGATATGCTGAATTACAGCATTGATTTCAATATCTTTACATTAGATATATTCACTTATATGGACTGGTACTTGCTCCAGGAATCTGCATAGTACACTTCTTCTTTTAAGCTTCCTAGCTCTTTCTTCTTCACACAACTCTCTCTTCTGACTCTGACTCAATTCTAACTTTGGTCAACAGCAGTGCCACAAATAACTTCATTAACAAATCCTAAGCCAGAAATGCTGGACTGCTCTTTTAGCAACTTCTCACCTCCATACAAATATGCTTCTCCAACAGGAAAGCTTTCTCTACAAGAAAAATCACTCATTATTTCTATATTTTGACCCAGCTGCATCTTACTACCATCATCATTCTAAGGTTGCCCTAGTTCTAAATAATAAACCCCAATATAAACTGAAAAACAAGAGATATGATATTTGACTTTGAAAAAGCACAACTAACTGCTACTATTTTTCTTAGATTACAGTATAATACAGCTATTGAGGATGAGCTTGACCCTGATTGACCAATCTTGTTAACATTGAAATCTGACTCTATCCATTTATTCCAGGACCAAAAAAGAGAGAATGAAGCTGCTATCATAACTAATACTTCTGACATGTTCATTTTAAAAAATTCTGTTATTAACTTCCATCACCTGGTGCTTACTTAACACTCTCCAAGAACTTCTTTCTGACATCTCCCAAAACAGGTATAAAAGTCCTCTATAGCCTCAATCAAGGTCTCTTAACTTATTCCCTTTTCCAACTCATTTGTACTATGCCTTTTATATAACTTGTTCAGATAGGAGCCAAGGCCTACTAACTCCACATCTCCCCCTTTCTTCTTAAGAGAATATCTTTAATCTAACTAGGTAGCAACAAAATTTAAAATAGAAGAACAAATCCTACAAGAAATTGTCTCCTTTAATTATTATGCTAATGTCTTCTCTGAAAGTAGTCATTATTATTATAATCACTAGATCAAGCTTGAAGATAGTGAAATGCCACCTTTAAATAAAATTTATAACATATTAAAAGCAAAACTATGAGTGCTGAAGAAGTACCTCAGCAACATGCTTAGTAAGGAACTTATACAACTTTCACCTTTGGTTTTTTTTGCTAAAAAGAAGGATGGCTCTCTATGCCTCTATGTATCAACTACAAAGGATTAAATCAAATCACTAGAAAAGACTGCTACTCACTCCTCATTAATGAGCACCAAAGTCTACACCAAGATTAATCTCTAGTTTAGACACAATAATGTCCAGATAGCTCTGAGTTACAAATGGAAAACAGCATTCAAAATGTAGTATAGTTTTTTTTAAGCATCTTGTCATATTTTTCCAAATGACTAACTCCTCTGCTATGTTTTCATAAACAACATTTTTTACAACATAAATAATGTCTTTATCATTATATAGATGTATAACATTCTTATCTTCTCCAACTTGTCTGTGAAGCATTTTAGAGCAACTATAGAAGTACAACCTGTATAAAAAACCCAAAAAGTGCATGTTTCATTAGTACAAAAGTCAAATATATTGGCATCATTGTATCCTCCAACAGAGTTCGAATGAATTTAGCAAAAGTTAATGTGATAACCTCTTGGCTGCAACCTCAGAATGTCAAGGAACCACAGTAATTCCTCAGTTTTACTAACTTCTACACAAAGTTTATCAAGAACTACTCTAGCATCATTAGTACCTCAATTAGCTTATTTAGAAGGACTATTCTTGCAACTGGGACTCTGACTGCCAAAGCATCTTCAAACTCTTAAAGAAAGCCTTCACCTTCACCTCCATCCTCCTCCATTATAACTCCTCTCTTCTGATTATCCTCAAATGCAATGCTTTGGACTACCTCATTGCTAGTATTCTATTATAAATGGACTCAAATAGAAAGAATTTATACCCTATCACCTTTTACACTTACTTAATGATTACTGCAGAGCTTAACTACTACATTTACAATAAAGAGCTCCATGCAATTGTAAAGGCTTTTTAACAGTGGCATATATACTTCAAAAATGGCAGACATTACATTCAAGTTTATTGCAACTACTATGTAGTCATTAAACTCCATATTAATGCTTGATAAAGAAGGTCCTTTAAATTAGCTCTGAAATGCTCTCACTGATTTGTACTTTTATGATTACAATCTCTAGAATACACTAAAGAACTCTGTAGATAGTGCATTTTTTCCCTCTCTTCTTTTCCTTTCCTTCAATTAGAAACTCTTACTCCAAAACAGCCTGATCTATATTATGGACTATAGCAAACTTCAACTTAACATTCTATGACAATACTACAACCACAAGTTGCATGGTCACTTAGATATTAAAAAGACTTCTCCATCTCATTAACTACATGTATTTTTGGCCTAGAGTCAAGAAATACATTGTTAGATATGTATCTTTCTGCAATGCCTGCTATAATGCTAAAATGCTCCCACTATCAACCTCTTAGATTCCTAAAGCCTCTACTAATGTCAAACAGCCCTAGTCTTTTCTGTCCATAGATTACATCATTGAACTATGCAATTTAAATAATTATGATATAATTCTTATAATTGTCAAGGCTCAATTAAAGCCTCTCTACTTAGTCTAGAGGAAACTTCCTAGCTCTAACTTCTTTAAATTATAAATTCTAGGGCTTATAAAAAATCTTATTTACTATCAGAGAACTACTCTTTTAGAGATTTCTTACCCCATGTTTTCTTGCAATATCTATGCCTTTTCACCCTAATTCATCCCCTTTTTGCTGCCTTTATCAAACTTCACACTAGCTCATAGTGGGAACAAACTTCCAAATTGATCTTAGAGTCCTTTATCAAATTCTTGGAAATAAATTACATAGCTCCATGACCTGGTGACCATGTGACTTGTGACATGACCATGACATCAGTCACATTGGTCATATAATGATTAAACCTCAGAATATTTTCTACTAACTGATAAAGTAGCTTTTTAGACTTATTCTCTTTAGATCTTCCTCTGCACTTTATTATTTGTACCTTTATTATCTTTATTAATATATCTTTGGACCTCCTTCTGCCAGTATGACTGAGCCACAGCCTTCAGAGGTTGCCCTTATAGAGTCTCTATCATTGACAATTGCCTTAAGCAATTTGTAAGGCTTGGAAACCTCTGCAAAATTAGCTTAGTAATATTTTATGCTATATATATAGTCTTGCTTAGTACTAAGTATACTATACTAGTAAGCAAATTAATTATAACTGTGATTTTATCATAAGTCCAAGGCTAACTACTAAGAGATAAAAGAAGGAAGAGTGGGCTAAGTTGCTAGTTATTAAATCTGCTAGAAGTAGGCATATTATTGAACTAAGCTTAGAGTAGAGTTGAATATGGTCTGAAAACTGGGTTCCTGACATATTTGAATGCATCTAGACTTTCTAATTGGGACCCAGCTTAAAATGTCTATTGCCTATCATTCAAAAATAGATAGTGCTATAGAATAGGCTAATTATACTAGTATATAAATGATTATTATATATTGAGATCTGGTGTTAAAACTATCTGCAATAGAGTTTACAATTAACTTGGCTAGAGCTGAGAGTACTATATATGCATAGAACATCTAAAAATAAAAATATAAGTTTTTTCAAGGGCATGCCATATAAAATAATACTCAAGTTTGCAGGTTGCTATTTGCTTCTGATTGAATATGGCAACTGCTCCTTTAAAATATAGTTCTTGTTAAAAACTATACTTGGACCTAGATAGGATAATACAAGATTATTCCCTCAGTTTATTATAATCAACTAATATTATTACTATACTAGATAGAATAATATAAGATTATTTCTATAGTATAGTCAGTAAGTATTTGAGGTGTATTTAATAGTCTATTCATCCTCAGTTTATTATAATCAACTGAGAGTGTTATTTACTTGTATTTGTGTATATATACTTGAGTAGTGAATAATGATTCAATTATTCACATTATCAAATAAAAGGTTGAGACAATGTAAGAGTCATAGTGGCTTAGCTGTGGTAGTGTTGTAATAATGTGATATCTTAATGTGATATCCCAACAGTTCCCAATTTACATGCTTGAGAGGAGAATATATGATGTCTATTATACTTTCCTCTTGCACACTTATTATCTCAATAACAATAATTAATTCTCTGGCTAGCTGTACTTGCAATTAGTGGAGCACAAAGGCAAGTGAGCAGCAGACCATTCTAAATTAAAGAACAATGTAATATTCAAGGTGTTGTAATTGGCTAAAGATAAAACCTAGCTGTTTTACAATTAGGTATAAGATTTAAATTTAACTCTATCTAGTGGCATTAAGAGTAACAAGTATAAGCCAACAATCTATGAAAGTTCACAACCTGGAACTCCACCACCTCAGCCTATGACTTCAATAGCTTCCTTATCTCTAACAGTCTACTTAAATTCCCATTTTGTGATGAGTATTACCATAATTTTTAGATTTTTTTTAGGTTTTTAGGTTAATAATTAATGAGGATATGCTGAATGAGAATAAGTGAGACATAATAAAAAATGCTATCTTGCAACCTTACTTTTATGCTATTAAGTTCAAGTTCTGGAATAGGATTGAATCTGGTCATTAAAAACAGGCCTGAAAAAGCATAGAATGGAGGAGGCATAGTTCACCTCTAAAAACTTTTACATCAGTTACTTCAAACATGGTGGATTCAGTAGCTATCAATATAGGCCTTGATTTTTGCATCAAATCTCATTCCTTATATACTGACCCCACTTTCTAATTAGAATGCTGAGAGAGTTAAAAACAATGAAGAAATGCTTAAGAAACTCCCTCTCCTTAAATCCAATTACATTACTTACTATAATGTTTATATATCATCATTACATTCTTTTACTCTTTAATTTGACTGAGCAGACAAAAACCATACTTCTGTGCACTAATTTATTCCTCTTCAGTTTATAAAGTCAGCTCATTAGTGTATATCAAAATCTAGGGCCAGTATAGCTATGACACTATAAGTGCACAATATAAAGAAATAATTCTGCACTACATTTCACTAATTACACTTATATAGATAAAGCAGACACAAGTATATATATATATATATATATATGCACTATAGTACAAATAGCACTTTTAGTCATTGTTACACAGACTGAGGATGAGCTAAACTTATTATATAAACATTATAATATATACTAACTATACTTTTGATTAAGATACTTATGGTATTTATATTTATTTAGGTATAGAATACAATTATTGTTACATAAACTTAGAATTAAGATACTTATAGTATCTGTATTTACTTAGGTTTCACAGATTTAGATTTTAATAAATTATAAAAGTTTGCTGCTCTTTGCACTTAGATTGAATTGATAAAATGACACATTTTTATACTTAATATAATTTTTCAGTTTTCTTAGACTTGACTACTTAATTTACATATGATTTAGGTAAGCAACCTATTGTTTTTCTGCAGCATGTTATTATCATGCATCCATTATACTTATTATAATAAATTCTGGCATAAAATCCAAACTATTCCCCAACTCTCCACCTCTAGCCTTTATATTTACACTTGAATAGATTGCCAAGATGTGAAGAATTAATAACTCAGTGAACTCTTTGATATTGTTCATTGAAAAGGTATTGATAGGTTGAACTGGATATAAATTGGACAGAAATGATGAAAAGTGGCTAAAGTGGTCTTATACTAAGAACCTAGGACTTTCAATAGTGCAACTCTGGAAATATGTATTTAATGCACCTATAGAACCTAACTCTATATAGAGCTATATGTATATTATGCATGGACCAGGAATAATCACCTAGCATGCTTATTTATTAAGCAGGTATTATCATCATTAAAGCAAAAGTTATATGCTAAATAGTGAAATCTAGTAGCTTTATAAGTATATTTTAAAGGCAGACATAGCAGAGTTATATCAGTCCAGCAGGTTTATTTACTTTAGAAAGCTCTGACAATGAAGTGTTCCCCTTCCAAATCTCTTATAAAGACTATAGATAGGATAATTGAAAAGATTAATCATATTTTTGATGTGGAAAAAGTAACTAAAAAAATTATTTAGTTAATTGCAATCTTATTTGCACTGTTTAATTGTTCATATTGATGCAGAATTAGGTTATTTGAATTAGTCTGAATAGAGGCAATTATAAATGAACCAGCTTTCACTAAGTTCTGGGGCTAAATTATACTTTACAAAGTATTTTTATAAAATATATAGGTGAATAATAAAGTTTATTGTTTTTTTAGTCAATGCAACCTTAGTCACACCAAAAGAAGGTCCAAAAAGCATATCAGACTATTGATCTAAAGTATACTATTGCCTTGAGCCTAAGATATCCATTTTCTGGAGATTTTAAGTGTAAGCAATTGGCAATCTGCTGAATATTACAGAATTCTCCTTTATTTATGTTATTTCTCCTCTTGGTGATGCATGACATTTTCCAGGTATTCTGGGCCATCTTCTGGCTATTAGGCCTCTATTTTCCAGTTCTAAGAAACTTAATATAAATTTTCCTGGCTAAAAGAAAGTTCTTCAATATTTTTAGTACTCTAATTCTGTATATCATTAATATTTCCCTTAGCTCTTCTCAAAATGCCTCCAGACCTTTTCTTTCAAGGGCAAATTAATTAGATCCTTTTGGAAATACCAGATACAATATTTGATAGTCTTTCTATTAAGATATAAGTATTTTACTAAGGCCTGCTCAATTTTCCTCAACAATAAAATTTAGCTTTTCCCATCAAATTGCTGATTTCTCTATCAGTTTGCCATAGAATGCCTTTGGAGGACAACTTCCATTGTGTATGAATTAATTAGGCAATCAAAATAATATTTAATATATAGGAGTTCATATATATTTCTACTAAGATATGCTTATTTTATTAACAAGGTATAATGCTAAATTGATGGCTTTCCACAGCCACAACCCCATTTAGCAGTAGATTATCTTATGTGTTGATGTGATTATATCTCTGATGATGTTATCAAATCCTATTAGATCTATAGTAATTGCCTTAATTTGTTATTAATGCACTAATTAATAGCTTTATTGAAAATGCTCCATGTTTACATAAGATAAATCACCTGATTTCTAAAACTTGAGCATAATTATATGATAGAATTGGGTGTGCATTGGATCAAAATACTAATAAGCTGATTTCACAGCATTTAGGCCATCAATAAGGCTAATTTAACCTGGGTTGGAGAAGAGATTTTAAGGTGGTTTTAGCAATGTTATTTGCCTATAGTTTTTAGCAGAACTGCTTACAGTTTTGAGTAGAAGTCTGTTTTTATTCAGACTTTTTGATGATCAATAGCTTTGTTATATCTCACAATTTGAGACTGATGTATTAATATAGTAATTATACTAAGAATTTTTACTTGGCTAATTTTTAATGGAATGCAAAATTAGCCAAAACCTCCTTGCAAATACTCTTTATAATACAAGTCATCAAATGCAGTCACAAATAAGTAAACAAATATTTTAGTAATTTGTATATTAAATCATCAAATTTTATTTACTCATTATTTTATTTGAAATATATTTAAAAAACAAGATTAAAAGAGATTGAGTCACTTAATGTGATAAAGATTAGTAAAGTCAAGTTAATCTGGGATTACTCTATGATTGTTCATATTAAGATGACATTTGATTTTTTATCAATTATAATAAATGAACAAAAAACTCAATATACATCATAAGGTCAATATAATGGCACCATCAACTCTATTATTGTTTTTACAGTATTCTTACAATTATTTCTTGTTCAATTTATCATTTCTGAACTATTATTACACTTACATATATATGGATTATAGTAAAGCATAGCATATTATGTAGATATATCTATATAGTTATTTTTAGTTATTTCAGTTATTTATATATGGTTGGAGAGAGAATTTTAATGTGGTTCTAGCTATATCATTTGCCTATAGATTTTAGCAAAACTGCTTACAGTTTTGAGCAGAAGTCTGTTTTTATTCAGACTTTTTGATGATTAATAGCTTTGTTATATCTCACAATTTGAGACTGATATATTAATATACTCACATTTGGTTCATAATATCCAGAAATCTTGCAAATGCAAGTAATATAAAGGAATATAGCTCTTTTAAGATCTGGTAATTTCTTGAAGAAGAATAAATACTCATTGATGCCAATAGATTAGAAGCAATAAACATCATGTTAACTACTATGATGTAGGCAAAAGGGTAAAGTATTTAAAATTAGTCTGCAATAAATATAAATCAAGGAAATATGTGAATTTTTCTAGATATATATTATTATGATTTATTCTTGAGGGTGGCAGCATGGCTGGCAAGACTATCAAGGAGTTTTATGTGGCTTATGTTATACACTTTAAAGCTAAAAACAGAAAGCAAAAGAAGTTAAGCTTAAAAATTACTATAACTCTTTTGGGTAGAACTGCTTACACTTTAAAAGGAGATGCTAATCTCCTTGCAGCTATATATAGTGACTCATAAAAGTAAAGCAGGTACTGCCCCAGTGAAGGCAAAAGTTACAAGCCTCACATCTGATACCCTTTCTAATGCTATAATCACTAATGTTGAGATATTGAAGTTTGATGCCATAATTGCTTTTGAGGAGATGCAGACTGGCATCAACTGGGGCCATTATAACAATAGCAATTTGATTAAAGATGCAGCCTTGATTATAATACAAATAGAAAACTTACTATACTATCTGTAAGAGCAATCTCTGAGGGCTATGGCTTAGTTATATAGCTGGTAGAGGGAAATCTAAAGAAAACAAGTCTAAAGATTCACTCTATCCATTGATAGAAAATATTCCAAGGTCAAGTTATGTGACTATCATGTGGAACATCACACTGTGATGTCACAGTGTGACATAGTCATGCCTATGTCATGCTATGTGACTAATGTGACTGATGTTGTGATTATGGTCATGGTTATGTCATAAGTTATATGGCTACCAGGTCATAGGAGCTGTATAAATTGGATCACTTTTGACAAGAGCTTTAATAAAGCCCTCATTGAAAGTGATCCATTTCTTATAATCTAGTATTGGCTCCAGACCAATGAGGAAGTTTGCTTCCATAGTCCAGTTAGTGAGAATTTCAATGAAAGTGCTCAATAGCAGGTAAATTAGAGTGCAAAGGCCTGAAAATTGGAAGGAAACATAGGCTAAGGGACCTTCAAATGGGTGCTTCCCTAACACTACCTTAACTTAGAAATAACTGTTTATATCACACCAAATCTTTCCAACTTTGTAATTTTAACTTCAATTCCAAAAAGATTAATTTGTGGCATTGGAGAATTATTGATTGCAGCTATAAAAATAGGAAAGATTAAGCTCCAAGTCCAAAATAGATCAACAATTAAACTGCATAATACACTACTCATCTCTAAATCTATAGTGTAACTTCTTTCTATTAGCTGACTTGCCAAATATATAAATATCAAAACCACTTTTGATGGAACCAGTGCAAAGTTAATTAATTTATACACTAAAAACATCATTGTAACTGAAATATTACTTTTCAATAGAAGCTTATATGTCCTCAACCTCTATAAAGAATAAGCACTTACTGTTCATGCCTTGCTTAATATGCTAACCTGGCACAGAAGGCTAGAATATGCCAATTTCCAGGCAATTACTCAGATGGCTCACAATGGCATGGTTGAAAGTATGCTTTAAACCTTTCCTTTGAAGCCATTTAAATATAACCATTGTATCCTAAAGAAAATAGGCAAAGATGCCTATACTAAAGAAGAGAGCAAAAGAAAATGGATATAATGCAACAAGGAAGCTTGGAAAAATATAGGTAGACCTAATAAGGAAAGTGGTAGCAGCATCATGAACTAGAAACCACTATATTATGAATATAGTTGACAATTACAGCAATAAACCATGGTCTATACTTTTAAATTTCAAAAATGACAGATTTACTAAGCTACATGCATGGATTTTAGCATATAAAACTGACACTGGTGAGAAGCTTGGTATTCTATAGATAGAGCAAGATAGCAAGTTTAATAGAGATGATTATAAAAAATGATATAAGTCAAAAAGTATTATTTAAAGATAAATAAATCCCAATTAGTGCCAATATAAGAGCAAACCCCAGGAATAGCAATAAAGATGATGAGGCTGCCACTTCTGTTATTATATATATATAAACTTAGCATATTTCATGCATGGCTAGTGTGCTGAAAACAATGCTTTTACCCCAGCCTTGAAGTATATAAAATGCAGTGCTCTAGTTTAATATAATATTTATAGTGCTTATTGAGCCCAGTGTTTTATCTAAGGTATCAGCCACTAAGGGAGGCAGAACTGCTTTTCACACCTCTAAAGCCTTGGCTAAGAGTGCAGAAGCTTTTAGTATAGAAAAGAGGAGTAAGAAGCTGAGAAAGGTGACAAAAAAGAGCCTGGCAATGCTTTTCTTGATTTAACACCTAAAAGCTGCAACAAATTAAAATCAGCTTAGAAAAGCAATTATATAGTCAATACAACAAAGAAAAAGCATGGGCTAAAGAGCTTACTCATTACTAAGACTTGGTCCTAGCATCCCTCTTGCAGAGGCTAAAGAATAACAAGTATAATATACTTGTAAATGCTTCATTTCTCTACAATGTAGAGGCTATTATCCTTATCAGCTAAATAATGAATAACATAGATCCCATATATGCTTAGCATAAAACTGATTTTCTTGCACTATTAGTTGCTTGCAAGTAGCAAACAACACCTCTAAGTTAGGACACTAACTCTAATAAAAAAACATATTAGTAAGGAATATAAAACCACATCTTAATAAAAGAGTATATTAGCAAGAAATGTAAAACCACATCCTCTTACTTGACTAAGTTAAGCATTTTAACCCACAGCTAAGAGGCAGGCTTAGTATGCAACATTCTTTTGTATAATGATACAAGTGCTTCAGTGGCCTCCAAACTATTGCAGTGCCTTGCAAGTGGTGCTGAGGTTGTGTTATTGCAATTAGAGTCTGTGGTGTTAACTACATCCTATGAAAAGCATGAGTTTATAAGCACTAGTGCATACTTAGTAGAGGCCAAGGCCTTGCACCTACAATAAGAGTGGTGAGGCAAACATCTAGAGAGGCATGTCTACATCAATGTGATATTTTTAAAGAATATGCTGAAGAAGGCTCTCTGAGCAAGAATTTCATTCTTGCCTACAGCATTAGTGGAGGAACCTTCTTATCTTCCATATATAGTGTAGGCAATGCACTTATGCACAGATTGTTTATCTCCTATGAGGCTAGCCTCACCTCCATGGAATAATAACTAATATAAAGAGCTTAAAAAAGCTCACATGAAGTCTCTAATGCTATATAAAATTGCAGTACAACACATTGCATGTGAATAGTGCAACAGTGCATGGCAGGTCAAAATGAACTTGCATGTATAAAAAAGTGTAAAAAATAAGGCTGCCTGCCTCAAAGAAGTAACAAGGCATATTCTAGATGCACTTAGTGTAGTGATCTGTTGCAATCACTCCATTGAGTGCTAAAACTTGTTCTTTAACAACCTCAATTTTATTGTTCAGTAATGACTAACATAGTATTTATGAGGCAAGAGGCTCATATAGCATAATCCTTCAAGGCTAAATAATTTAATAACACTGCCAGCATCCTATAACAGGGCAACCATTTGTGCTCCACTTGTTTCAAGACTCAGACTTTGAGTTTCATTCTGTAGATATATCAGAAATATCAGCTTCCATATTTACTTGTCAAATGCTATATACATCTTCATTTAGAACAAGATCCTAGTTAGCTAGGTTAACCATGCATATATATATATAAGGTAATTTTTTTGGCCTATATATTCTTTTCAGACCACCTTCTGTGACAGGAGGCAGAGGCCATCAATAATGAGAGACTGCAACACTTTAACAGCTACAAAACTCCACAGTTTATAGGCAAATAGGATAAGTGGCATTAGACAATTAATAGTGCATGCTGCTACAATAGTAAAGCAACTAGCACCTATTTGGTGATGCATTCTAAAATGGAATGTACTATTTCATTAAGCAGAATCCCCATACCTGTAATATCTGAGTGTGCCAGTACATGTCCACTAACAAGGCCCTCATCAAGATGGAGGAGCCAATGTCCAGTTAAGCTATAAACCCTTCATTAACAATGTTCTCTTTATACAATTACATGAAATTTCCACCTCATATAGAACTATTGGGCACAAGCTATAAGCCTGCACATGAAAATGATCTCCTTGATTATAATAAATGATGTAATGGCTAATCCATTTCAAGAACTAGGGGACTCTCCCATTGCTTCCATGCCAGATTTATTAATAGCTTAACCATTGCAAATAAATAAAACCATCTTATAGTTTAATTGGGGAGTGTGTAGCAGAGCATAGCACACTATGTGGACATATTTACATAGTTATTTGTAGTTATTTCAGTTATTTATATATTTAATTATTTTATTATAAATTACCACACTTAGCTGCTTTATAAGCAGCTTATTTCTTGTGTAGACACATTGTCAATAGACTGAGACTGGTCTGATTTAGTGAGTTTGCACTCTAAGCTGTTAAAACCAGTAACTTCATTACATGGATGCATATTGTAATATGCCCTCAGTCAACTATACAGTTGAATTGAGGATAAGCCACTATTACACACACAGACAGATTCATGCTAACACCATCATTTAGTTTACTTACCATAACATCAGTGAGAATATAGTTGGGATTCTAACACACAGAATGCTATCAGATAATTTTGTACTATTAATTTTATCATCAAGAAAATATATTATACTGACTACCAAATGTTCCATTGTAATTATATTATTATCTAAGTACTTAGCATGATGTTTTGATCATATAATTGGTCCCATACCATTTTTGGCTATCTATTTGTAGCTGACTTTTTGCTGATGTATTGGAATTGCTCTACGTCGTGATGAACAAAAAGATATCTGATAGTAAGCAAATGTCTCGTACAGTAGCAATGGTGTAGATAAAGTACAAATGTAAAGTCTAGATATATTAACGTCATATGTTACACTCCACCTATGTCTCATTCCTACGTTCTCAATATAGACTGATTCAATCCTTTAATTCAAATAGTCTTCCGTTTTCGAACCTCAGGTGTGTCTTGGCGTTACTGATGTATCCTTATTTTCAAACTGATATATTGTCTTTCGATTTCGAACTCCAACTTAATTGTATTAGCACAAAGAAATATAGTGTCTATGACTGCGCTGTGTCGGATTGTTGATCTCTCAAGAGTATGAACTCCAATGCCGGAAGTGTTATATCTTTACCTATTTATTCCATGAAACACTAACACGTCCTAACTTTCCACATGCCACTGCGTGATCTTCCGAAGGTGGCACTGAATTTACCAGACCCTACAACCAACATTTCAAACAGAGTGAAGAGGTACCTTGTTGATCACTTGCGTGAACATCTCGAGCGATGCTGCAGGCTGGAATGCCGCCTGGACAACGTAAAGTCAGCAAGGACTCTCTTGAAATAGTATTGAATACTGACAACTTCATGCCCAGCAGCGTACACGCGCCTAGAAGTGTGTAAATTTCAGTATGGAACGCTAATAATTCAAAAATTTTCTGACGCGAAAGAAAAGTTGCCAACGTTTTTAATGGCTGCAACAGAGGCCCCATTGAGCGTCATATTCGCAAACACCGCGCCATTTAGAGCGGCTTGTCCAGACCACTCCATTGCTAATATTGCTTCGTGTACTCCTACCCAGTTGCAGCTGAAGTAAGTGTATAAGCCACAGAATCACTAATAAATTGCTATCCCTTACATGATATCAGCATCACCAGCCTAAAGTGGACAGCAGGAGAGGTCAGTCAATAGATATAATTTGATGCCAGGTACGTAATTACCCAGATAAGGATCTTGAGACCTGTGTCCGCAAGGGCAGCAAGTTGCGGCAACCAAGTTCGTGCGTCCTAAGAAGCAATTTGAACATAACACCTTACAACAATCAAGTAGGACACACGTCACCGGTTTCAGCAAAGAGCTCAAAAGGGGGATCCGGACATTCTCCATATGCTACTTCTGCACCTATAGCGTTTGTAACAGACGACAGGCTCAGGTAATTCACGTAAAACTCTGGGGGGAAGGCCTCTGACGAATTCTGGCGTAGGTCATATGGGTCGCGATCTTTTATTGCAGGTACGAACAGATGTAGAGTCTGTATGTCGAATCAAAGGCCACATCTGGAAGAATGGAATTAGGCAACCTACACAGAAATCATCCGCTTCGATGCATATCTTGTCTGAAGAATCCCCGGTACCAGCAGCGTAGCATGCTTCCTCTTGAACTTGGCAACCGTTGTTGCTGAAAAACGAGTCGTTCATCTTCTTAACGGTCGAAGAAGATACAAGGGCCCCGTATCCAGGCGCATTAGCGGCGAAATCAACATATGCCTTGTTCTGAATCAAGGGGTCGATCCAGCCACTTGAGACGTATCAACACAAAGCTGAGAATGTCGGCCACAACTCTTACTTATTGATCATGAGAGCGCTGACTACCACTTCTTCACCTACGAGGGCCCCACTCTGAATTAACGCATTCTGCTGATCAAAATAAGTCACAAAAGCGGGTCCGTAATGCCCCCCGTAGCTTTCAGTTGCAAAGATAAACCTAAAAATCGACGGAAGAAGGATGAGAAATATTGGCTCGAATCATGCAACGTACTCCCGGCTCTGGTATGCTGCGAAAGCAGAGCTCTCAAACAAAACCTGGAATGCCTGCCACACGAGCTGAGCTGCAGATTGCGTGCTATTGACTGTGTCCTTCCCGTGTGAGAAGCCGGTACCGACAGGTTGGTCAATGTATATTACTGCCGAGGGCTCCCAATGAGACAGTAAACGTGATTACACAACATGCACATACTATTGCTAACATTGTTCCAGCTGAAACGCTTATTAGCTTCACAGAATACATCATGGAAGGTGTTTCAAACCTGAAGGGGTTAAGTGTTGTTGTCTTTCCATCAGCATCGACGGTACACGGTCCGTTCTCTTTTTAAAGGAAGCAGTCACTGAATTCAAGGAATGGTGTCAGATCACCTGCGCAATATACCTTGAAAGAGTCCAATCATAGACGAGCAACCTGGGCCGCCATTCAGCCTCAAGAAATACATTTACTTCACTTCATTCAACGTTCAATAGATGACTAATCATACCATAAAGTGAACGGAGCTGTTTCTGGAGCTTCCCTAGCTTCAAAGAACCAGAACCACTAGACTAAACGTGAGCCAAGTAGAACTTGATAATAATCGCATATTCTGACTCACCAAAGACATATCCGTGCCAACATCAATATAACCCGAGAGTTGATTAACACCAGGAGTGGTCTCACAAATCCCGGAGTTCTTGATGAATCGTAGGCCTACATCTTGATGATTAGACTTGAAGCTGGTTACCAGTGGTTGTGAGAGGGCGGGACTAGCGGAGAAGAGGAAGAGTAGTGGGAACAGTGTGGCAAGACTCAATATTAACTTGAAAGAAAACATGTGAAGTTTGAATGTGCTCAGGTTTTCGTCGCCTTGTGTTATATCTAGAAAACATTTGTTTGATAACGAAAACAGCCTTCTTGGCAAGAGCCATATGTATCTTGGAGGATATTTATAGCTTTCACAAAACGGCAGACGTTATATTACAACATATCGTGCACAAAGAATGCAATGTAGTTGTCGTATGATCCCAGCAGCGTGGACAGAAGCAACAATGATGAAAGAGTGTGAAAATAAGAAGTCGTATCATGTG